>MINK01172401.1:0-31331 GCA_001735545.1 Phormia regina
ACCAAAACACATATATATATATATATATATATATATATATATATATTAAAAATGTGATATAAAAAGTGCACTTTGTGACAAAGTTGTTACAATTAAAAAAATTATAAATATTATATTATTATACATAACAAAAAATGTGATTCAATTCAATCAAATAGACATACAAACTGCTGCAAAAGGAGTGTCATTTCATCAATAAAAAATATTAAAAAAATAACCCTAAAAAAAAAAGAAAAAATAAAGTTTCGAAAAGAGTATGTCAATAGTCTTTAGACAGTCGTACACAAACATACACATGTTATTTGATTTCATGGATAATTACCGCTTAAAAAATCTAATCAAGATTTATATGAAAATTAAATTGAAACACGCCATCAAAAAAGGAAAACGTATCATCAATTAATAAACGACAGACGACATGAAGCAATCAAAAATAAAAAGGGGGAAACCACATTATAGCAGACTGACTACAATGTCAGCAAAAGGAGCACAAACTAGAAATTCATATTTAATAATAGAAACCAAAAGAAATATATATATATGTATATAAATTAATAATAAATATTAATACTTACATTAATATTTTCACTTTCGACCATTTTTAATAAAGCTATTAAAGAGGCCTTATCAACGGCCAGCCATATACCAGTACCCAAAACTATCGTGCCAAGGATCTGTCAATAAAAACGAAATAAAATTAAATAAAACACAAAATTAAATAGATTTACATGTGTAAATAAAAATGTTAAATAAATTACGTTTTTTTTTTTCTTATATAAAAAAAATTAAGTTAATGAACTTTATAAACTAAAATAGCAAAAAATGATTATTAAATCCATATTGAGTAAGAGAAAAAATTACATTTTACATTTAAATTAAAAAATACATATTATTTTTTACATTTCATAAAATATTTAGGTTTTTTTTAATTTAACTAAAATATAGAGAATCTTTTATATTTGTATTAAATCTAAAATTTATTACTTACAAAAAATAGAAAATTAAATATGCACAACACATATTTTCCAATCCAAACACCACAATCGGAGCCCATGTTTGTAACCTGATTCGTTGTTGTTTTTATTTATTTATTTCTTTTTTTTTTTTTTTTGGAACGAGTGCAGCACCGCGTTCAAAATAGTTCGTTTTCTGGTTGTAATTCAGCTGATTACGTTACGATGTTTATGGTGATATCTGTAAATGAATAAAAATAATAAAAACAATATAAATATAATATAAATTGTAATTGTTTAGTGGCATATTTTTATTGTTAACAGTATTTATTATATTAAATAGAAATTTCATAAAAAATCCACTGAAAAAATGCCAATGGAATTTTAATAGATTTTTTTTTTTTTTTTTTTAACAAATAGTATTAGAATAATAAAAAATATCAAAGCACAAATTAAATTTTTAAATGAACAAATCTAAATTATATATAAATTAAATTATTGACTCCAAGATGACCAAAATTATGAATGAATTTAAATTATTGTATTATATAAGGAATGCAATCGAAACTTTTTTCGGAAGCAACATTAAAAGTTTCTTTCGTATCGGGTATCATTGAAAAATACTTCAGTTCTTATTTTAAATATCGTGATTTTTTATCAAAATGTGTAACGAAAAAGATATTCGTGCAAGAAATTATTAAAAAATTTGAAAAAAATCCAAGTAGGTCCTACAAATAATTGGCAACAAAATTAAATTTCTGCCGTCCAACGGTTTCTAATGTTATTAAACAGAATCAGGAAAATTTGACCAATAATAGAAAACTTGGAAAGACCGGAAAATTGAGCTCATAGTTAGCTTAGTGATTTGACTATTTGGTGCGAAATTTAAAGCTAATGCATAGTTGATAACATATAAAATCCAAAAATATAAAAACAGGAATGCTGCAAAAAATTCAGAGCCAAAAATAGGACACGGAAATTAAAACCAAATTTCATACAAAAAATACTCATATTGTGTAATTTACGAAGAAACGTATGTGCTGACAGAATTTTTTTAGTCTATGTGACAAAACTTTTTTACTGTAAAAAAAAAAAAAATCTAAAAAAACCGGCAAAACAAGCTTTTTAATGTTGCGGCAAAACAGAAAAGTCATTAGCTACATTCAGCTCTATAAATACCAAAATATCCGTCAAAGAATATTTGCAAAAAAGACTTCTTCTTTTCATACGAAAGCACAACGTGCTTGGTCCGATTTGGTATCATGTCACTACGGTAAGAAAGATCTTGAGTTTTATCAAAACAATAATATAGTTTTTGTACCAAGAGAGGTCAATTTTCCAAATTGTCCATTGCTTAGACCAGTGGAGAGGTATTGAGCACTTGTGAAAAATTAATTGAAGAGCACAAATAAGTTGTTTCAATATACGGAAGATTTTAAAAGAAGATGTACTGTTCCAAAAAAAGTGACTGAGGTAACTATGAAATTTTTCGAACGCACTTCTTACATTCTTTATTTTTGTGCACATATTTTAAATTATGGTGAAACTTTGGCTTCGTTCTATATTTGTTTAAGCTATTAAGAGGAAAATGCATATTTTGGAATTAGTTATGTCCGTCCGTCCGTCTGTATGTTTTCCATCTTATACATAAGTTGAAAATTAAACTAGTTGCAGATGGTGGGTAAATAGATTCAAACAACCTGTTTAAACTTGTTAAAAATCACTATTTTTTAAGAAAAATTTAAAATTTATATTTTATTGACTTTATTTATTAATGACATCTTCATAAAAATATTTTTGTAATAAGTAAATAAATAATTTTCTGTTAAATACAACTCTAAGAAATTCTGTTAAAAATCCTTTAAGCAATTTATATTGAAATAACACCATAAACTCAAATATTCTTAACAATTATTTAAATCCAAAAATTTGAAATTCTTTAATGGATTTGTAAACGTTTTCACACTTATAAATATTTACATAAATATATATTTATCAAAAAAAGAAAAATAGTTTCTATGGTACGTGCTACTGTAATTAACAACTTAACACTTCAATGGTGTTTATCAACTATTGGTAAAAGCGGAAAAATATTAAAAAAAAAATTAAAAGAATTTTATTAAAAATATATAAATATATAAAAAATCATGTGCTTTTATTTTGAACAAACCCAAAAAAGTTTTTATAGTTTTTAGCTAAATCGATGATACATTATATGATGAAAAAAAAAAACTTTCTCATTAACATGTTTTTTTTTTTTTTTTTTGGTAAAGAACTTTTATTTAATGTAACTTTACTTTTACCTTGCCAACAGCAAACAACATAATTTACACAATACTTGCTCGTGCTTGATGTTGTGGATTGCGCAAAAGCTTTAGGATGCAGTATGAGAATTGTTAAGTAAACATTATTTTTTTTTATGTGTAAATTACACCCTTTTTTTACAACACAAAATTGGCCCCACCAAAAAGTCAATATAAATTTAATTCAAAATAAAAATTATGAATAAAAAATATTAAAAATATAAATAAATAATTTTAGGATGAAATATTTTACATAAATGTAATAAAAAAAAAACCTATATAGTTCCTGTTCCTGTATATCTCTAATTTCTATAAAACACTATATTTTATATTTTCGCCCTTCACCACACAGTTTTCACATCTTACGATGATGATTTTATATTCATTAAAATATCATCATTTCAGTTTTTTCTTCATTCTGTTCACTTTTGTATGTAAACAATGTCACGAGCTCTGTAACAATTATTGACAAACATTAAAAAAAAAAAAAAACTTATATAAAAACTAGAGCATGTTTTGTTTTCAAATCTCGAGAAAAAAAAAACAGAAAAGAAAAAAAATCATTGTAGCTTTTATTAAAAATGTATGAAATTACTTTACAATGGGGAAGGGTGTTGTACATAGTTAGAAACAATGACTATTTGCTATCTAAAGTATTTATTTTTCTTTTTCTTCATATGCGAATAAAATAACAAATAAATATTAAGGTTGAAAAGAAAAACTTTAGCTCTTGAAGTAACATTTAAAGAATAACTTTGAAATTTGCCGAAACATTGCGAAATTGATTGAGAAATGATTTTTCTTTTGTAAAAAGTAAGACATTTTAAAATACATATGTATGTACATGTATTGTAGCGAATTTTATTTTAAAATGATTTTAATATGATGAATACAAAAATTATTAAGAAAACTTAAAACTCGGTTCTTAAATTATTTTTGTCGTAAAAATGGAGTTATTTTTTTATTATTTTAATAAAGAACTTTGATCGAAATTTTTCTGTAAAAGAATTTTATCGAAACATTTATTGAAAATTTCATATAAAATTCTTCTATTTACAAATTTCTATAAAAATGGAAATTTTTTATAAACAAAATTTCAACAAAAATTTTTTATAAAAAGAAATTAAAAAAAAAATACAATTTATAAACAGAAAACTTAAAGTAAAAATTTATATTTCTTTAAGTACATTTTTTATGCACAATTTTCTATAAGAAAATAATTTCACAACTTTCTATAAAAAGTAATTTTAACGCGAATATTTTTATCTATAAAAAAAAATTTCAACAAAAACTTTTTGTATAAAAGGAATCTTTAAAAACGTTAGAGAAAAAAATAAATTAACCAACATTTTTCATAGACAAAAATTTATTCCGAATTCTTTATAGTGAAACAAGAAAGTTCTTTTAAAAATTTTGATACACAAATTTTTATAAAAAAAATTTATACATAAATTTTTATGAAAATAAATTTTAACAAAATATTTCTATAAAAAGCTGTTTCAATGAAAATTTCCTATAAAAGCGAAATAAATCGTAAATTTCTTATAGAGAGAAAATTAAAAAATATATATATAAAATATTTCACAGATTGTTGATCTTGTTGTAAAGAAGTTTACACGGTTTCTTCCCTTGCTCTCATCGGTGACTTATTCAAGTATTAAAATCGATAAATTTCACTTAAAAATATAAAACTGATATCAATTTGTACAAAATATTTCTATTGTAGTTGTCAAAACTTTTAGTTTTTGTTACATTTTGGCACATTTATGTCAAGTACTAGCTAAAATTTCTTAAGCAATTTTATACTAAAAACCTACATTTACTTTAATACCTGGCCTAAATATGGTTTTTGTTGAAAATCTAGAATTTCGTATAAAAATGCTAATAAACTACAACAGCTATTGCATTATATATATACAATTGATTTTAAGTCTCTACGTATGTATGCATGAATGTATGCATACATATACATAAAATTAGTCATTTGTAAAGTTATAGAAAATTTGCAAGAATATCAAAAATAACCCACAAGTTGTACTAGAAACTTTATAATTGCTTACAATTTACATGCACTAACTCAAACTTACACACACACACACACACACACTTAAACACACAAGCAAACAATTTTAATTTTATAGTATTTGAATATAAGAGACCGCAGGTGTTAGATGTAGCTCTCTTTTAATACTTGTTAGATCGTAGGTTTTAATTTTAAATAATTATATTGAAATATGTTAAAGTCGATCAGTTAGTTTATGCATAAGTATCTGAAGTACTTTTTTATGTTTTTTATTGACAATAATAGTTGTTTTTAGTTTCTTTTTAATAGATAATGAATATGATTAAAAATATATATATATATATTTTTTTTTTTTTTGATTTTTGGTTTTTTCAACAACAATTTATTTTCATTAAAAATATTTCTCTTAATTAGAAATGCCATTTTGGATATTTTTTATTAGAAATATAAGTTAGTTGTGAATAAATTTGCAAAGAAAGAAATAAACACTGACAAGTTAGAGTAATTGCTTAAGGAACCAGATTTATTTAAATGGACAAAAATATAACCGCAAATAATTACAAGTGCAATTTGTTGATTGCAAGATTGTTAACAAAGTTATCTATGATTACTGGATATATAGATAAAAATACATTTTTCAGAATTAAAAAAAAAAAAATATTTATAACAAACAACAAGGAAACATAACCTAGATAGATAGAAAACTTTCTAAAAACCGAAAATTCGTCCAAAATTGTCTGTAAATAGACAAATTTTCTATAAATCGAAAAACCAAAATCATCAAAAATTTTCTTTAAAAAAGAAAAACATCAAAAGTTTTTTATAAAAAGAAAATCATGAAAAATTTTCTATAAAACGAGAATTCACCGAACATTTTCTTTAAAACGTAAATCCATTGAGAATTTTCTATAAAGTTCTTTTCCTGCAACAAATGCTCACACAAATATTTGTCAAGTGTGTGCATAACTCTAGATTTATTAAATAATTCATTGAAAGATTTATTTCATTAATAAATAATTACAAAATAATTACTTAAAACTGAAACAAAACTCAAAGAAAACTCAAATCTGTTTTTCTATTTTATGACTAAGTAGTAAATATTTAAAATTATTCCCGTTCTATTTATAAAATAAATGTCTAACATTATTTTTTAATTACTTTACAACCATTTTTTATCTTTATGACTCATTGAAAAATTTACAAATATTTATTTAGTACCATTAAACAGCTGCCCGCTTAGTGGGAAAATATCTTTTGATTCCTTTAAATAAATTTATCTGCATTTCAAATCAAAAAACACAATTACTAATTGTATGCGAATGAGTAAATGAATGAATGAATGGATTTTTCTTTGTAGCTGAGCAGTTGAAAAAAAAAAGAAAGTTAAAATTGTTTAATTATTTTATTTATTATTGACATCAAATAATTTTACATTAAATGTTACTATACCTTTTTCAATAATGGACCTGAGAACAAAATTAAATAAATATTTCACTGGACTTTTTATTTTATTATTTCTAAGAAAATCACTAGAAATATATTTACCTATTTTTTTACATATTTTTAAGATACAAATATTTGTATTTTTTACAGATAAACTGAAATTGACAATTTGCAAAAATTACGTTTTTTTGTGAGGGTTTTGGACAAAAAAGTTTCTGATTTAATTATAGATTTTGAATGAGATTCAGAGCTAGTGGAATATTTGATCCACAATTTATTTATTTAAAAATAAATTATGTATTTCCATTTTTAAATTTCTTTAAAACTATTTCATTCACTTAAAACTCTGCCATTGAGTTTTCTAATTAACTTCAACTGTAAAAATGTATCTCATGGGCTCAGCTTAGAATAAAGGTGAAAAAGAAACCCAGAAAGAAACATTAATTTGTGTGTTGTCTTATTTTGTTTTTTGTTTTTTCTCACTCTGGTTTTTCTTCGTTAACTTAAAAGTTCTCATCATCAAATGCCGCTGCCATTTAGTTAAGAAAATGTTGAGGTATTTTGCCAAGTGTCTTTTTCTTTCATCTACATGCATTTGCAGACAAATGGAAATATATACAGTATTTACAACAAAAAAAAACTACACAAAACATCTTATGTGTGTGAACAGTTCTTTTTCTTCATTATATCTCTTCTTATGGATTATTTAAAGAAATTTTGCAGTTATTTTTATTTCAACGCAAAATTCTATTTTTTTGTTTTTGTTTTTTTTTTTTTTTTAGAAAAACCGCATAAACACAAACCGTTAAATTAACATTTTCTACGCTCACACTTACTTGAATAAATATTATGCTGGTCATTAAAGTGTGTAAAAGTAGGAAGTAGAAAGAAATTAAGGAAAATCCTCCCATAAAAAAAAAGAAATACACACTCACACACACAAATTTAGAAAAATTATCATAATGTTGAGGTGTAAATAGACAAATTATACTGTTAAGACAGCAACAACAACAAAAATTATAAACAACACAACATAAAATGTAAAAAAAGTACATAATAAAAAAAAATATTTTACTAATTATTTTTTTATGATGAACAATAAAAACAATCAAACCACCACAAGGGTCAGTTATGCCAAAATATCAAACATAAAAAACTTATTATAATATTAGGATTTAGTTGATCTAGCAAATGATCCCAGACCATAATTCGAAAAACGAAAAATTAAGATTTTATGAACTTGTTTTGACAATAATATTAATATTTAAATTGAAATAAAATAAAAACGAACGAACATATCTTCACAAATTGAATTTTTTCATTAAAATCGTTACTCTGACGATATAAGAAAATACTTTTAGAATGTTAGATTCTAAAAGATATTTAACTAAAATATTTCAATGATGATCCTTTGCGATTTGAGAATTTGCTTTAAGAATTATATAAAAAATAGTGAATATTTAAAAAATGTAGGCTCAATATTAAACAAAAAAATTTTATAGCTATTAATGAGGACTATCTAAATAAAAATGTTATTTTCAGTCGTATCATAAACAAATTTGTATCGGTCAGTATATCTGAGATGACTAATTTGGCGGGCCAACCGCTACTCTCCTTACTTATTCAAAACTTATTTGCAAAGACTTTCAATAAAATATTGCTATATTTATGGCATTTATGATCGTTAAACCTCTATTTGGGAGAAGATTTGTAAGATGGTTAGGTCAAATAGTTTAATTGCGACCTGTAATTTGTACACAAGTATCCAGAGTCGAACGGTATGCCTTCGAGGGGGGTCCGATAACAAATATTGGCACAAACATATAATACCCAAAACATCTATGATGGAATAGGGTATAACAACCACATATGGTGGTGTAAGGTATAAATATTAAAATACTGAGACTCAGTTGATCTAAATAAAAAAGGGACCGAAGCAAACTGAAACAAGAAATAAATAATTATAGCCTATTCACACAAGTAATTTATTAATAACTTTCCATAATAGTTTTAATCTTTTTCAGCTTTCCTATTAATTTCATTATTTAAAAGTAAACTTTTCAAAGTAAAAACTTTTCTACAAATGTGTATGCCAGATAATGTTTAATATTTCCATAAAAAAAATACATAAATAAATAAATAAAAATCGTGATTTCTTTAAGTGTTTAGTTAAAAAAAATATATATGTAAATATTTCCCTCCACTTTAAATGTTTAATGTTTTTATTTATTGTTTAAAAAATAAACAAAAAACAAATTGAATAATACTTCAATATATTTGTGTGTGACTATAATTTTCTCTGTTAAACAATTATAGTCATAAAACGTAGTTATCATGATTATTATTATTTTTGATCTTAATGATGACTCTTATACTCATAACTCATAACAAGTGGTAGTAGGTTTAATATGTAAAAAGTTCAATGAATGTAATCAGCCATAAATATTTTAAGAAATTAATAGTAAGAAAAAACAATAAAAGTATTTTGAAGAAAAAAATATATTAAAATATTTTTGTTTTATTTTTTTTTTTTTTGAAAGTGAAAGTCGTAAAAATATTGTAGCCAACAAAAAAGTTAAATACATGAATGATTTTTTTTTTTTTTTTTTTTGGAATTTTAAAAGAAAAAAAAAATACCTAAACACTAATTACCTGTGGCTGTAAACACCCATGATTAGACACAACAACAAAAAAATACATAATACTTAAAAACTTAATAGTAAAAAAATATAATAAAATTTGTATTAATCTAAGACGTTTGTGTAAGACGGATTTTAAGCTGATTTTAAAATAACCCAGACATGCTTTTTTTTTAAATTTACAAGTTTGTTAAAGCGTGATATCCCATTGGGAGAAACATATGTCGGTGATTTGTATTACAGTTTCGAAATTTAATGGTTAAATGGTATTGGAAACACTGTTTTTGATTTCAACTATTTGAGAATTTAAAAATTATATCAGGCTCAAGTCAAATAAAAAAAAAAAAAAATGAATAAAAAACAGTTCGCAAACTAAGTAATGTTTTCAAATTGATTACAGTATACATTACAAAGATTTTTGAAATCAATACAAGTAATGCATGAAGACTGTGGTGAGTAATCCAAAAAGGCTATGTTCAGATTAGTCAAATATTTGACCAAAATGAGGTAATTTACTTACATATATATTTAAACATTTTAATGGAAAAAAAATATTTTTTAAAAAATGACGTCTTAAGAGAAGAAAATAACTTCCGAGTTATTTTTAAAATAAACTAACAAAAAAAGAAAAAAAAACATTCTTTTAAAAGTCTGCATAATTAAACAGGTTTCAATAATGTGAATTGTTTATTAAATTATTAAATATATTATTTTGTGTAAATTTACACTTTATCTAACTACATTAGTTTGTTTGTTTGTTTGTTTCATTTTTGTATGGGTTTAGTGTAAAGTTCTGCTGGCTTATGTTTGCATGCGATCATGTGGATTTTTTTATATTTGTTACGCTACTCAAATACTATAAGTATTTTCATCTTTATTTAATTCAATTTAAATAAATTAAAATCTATGTGTGAAAATGTATGTAACCATCATACAATCATATTTCATTTTTTTTATTAATATTTATTTGCTGCTGCTATTTATTGTGAAACATTTTTTTTTTTGTTTGTTCAATGTATCTATTATTTTTATTTATTTATTATTATTTTATATTTTTTGTTCATAGTCAAATGAACATTGAAATTAAAATCGAAAATAATACAAAAATTATAAATAACACGACAATTGTTGAAATCATAATATTACATAGATCTTGTTGAACAATTACTGAATATAAAGTAAAAATATTTAATAGATTTTGAACATACATATGTTTGCTTTTTATTATAATATCAATCGTTATAGGTTCAATTCTCCACAAGAAAAGTTCAAGAGTTTAAATATTTTTGAGCAAGACAATTAGTTATATAAATAAATGATGTAGTTTATTTTTAGATGTTCAAAACAATAACTTAATTTATTTTATTTTATTTAATTTGTTTATTAGCTTAATTGTTGTCAAATATGTATTTTTGAGAAATTTATTGTAAAAAAAAAAAAAATAATTGTTTTTAATTTTTTTTTTAACAGATTTTTTTAATTGCTTATATTTTCTAGAGAGGGACCTAAGCTTTTAGAAAAAATATCTTGTAGTCATCCTGTGATATGCCACAGGGTGTCAAAATTGGCTATATTGAATATATAAGTTTCAAAGAATTGTAACTTCAACACTGTTTTTTAAAAAAATTTGAAGAAAAACAAGTTTGAAGAGCTTTTTAAATATTTTTGTTTTTTTTAGAATGAAAGATTGATATATACTTTATACATTATTAAAAAATTTTATGCTAATAAATTTTATTGTGAAAATTAAAAAAAAAAAAAAATCATTAAATATATGATTTTTTCCATAAAATCGGCTCTTCTGAATTTGTTTTTGGGCGGCGGAAAGCAATTTAATAACAAATCAACATATTTTCTAATTCTAAATAAGTTAGCATAACATTTCTTTTATTTAATTTAACTTTTTTTAAGTATAACATTTTAAAACTGGATGCTGGATGTGGGACCCAAGCCTACAAAAATTTAAAAACTCTTTATTAATAACATATGAAGTCTTGACTTTCGAAATATGTAAAGCAAAAATTATTAAATAAAAATTGTAAAAAATAGCAAATTTTCATATTAATTTCAAAGAGTTTTTAACGTCATATTCCAGGAAGTCAACGTTGACAGCCTGTAGCTTAGCTCGTGTTATCACAAGTTGACTACAAACAAGATGGTTTTTATAAAAACTTAGGTCCTCTTGCATTTCGTCTTGCGTTGCCACATTTTTTTTTTTTTTTTTTTTTTTTTTGGAATTTCTTACTCAACATTATATTTTATGTTCTACAAAAAATAATAATAATAATAATAATAATAATAATAATAAAAGGTACTTTAAATTAAAAACTCCTTTCGCTTTTAATATTATTCTTAAATTTTCTTTAATTTTAATTATGTTTAACTATTTATCTGACTCAAAAAAAAGGAAGGTTAACTCAGCATTTAATTAAAAGTAATTTGTTTAGAAATTTTTAAAATTTTATTTAAATCAAAAAAATACATTCAAACACAATTTAAATATATTTTTGTCTAAACATTTAAATAAAAAAATAAATCAACTGTTAAATAATTCATTTACTTATTTCAAAAGAAAATTTAAAATATTACAAAATTTTAACATGCAATACGCCAAAAATAAATAATAACAAAAAACGGTAAAAATATTATTAAATACTGTTATCTACACATGTACACATGTATGTTAATGTATCTATATATGGCTACATACATACATACATGACATGAAAAGTGATCTATATTTTAAAATATTATTTTTTTCCTTTATTATTTGTATAATTAATTTGCATATGGGGCGTTGACTTTGTTTTGTGGTTTAATTTAAAAATTAATACTCAGTTTATAGTTTTATATTTTTTATCCATTTTATTTGTTCAGTTAATTTGTATTTTTTTTAATACATCAGAGTATTTGCAATAAAATTGTGTCATATTTTTAAGAGAGTGTTAATTAATCTCTATACATCGTACATATGTATATAGCATAAGTAATAAAGTTTTAACTACTGTTTAATTTTTTATGTCTTTAGTCTACATAAAAATAGTTTAGGAAATTAAAATACTATTCATATGATGACTAAATGTATCTGCAAGATGTGATAAAAAAAAAAAAAACTTCATGATTTATGATTAAATTTGAACTCATCGTTGATACTATTTTTAATGAAGAAAATTTTTATGAATTCATTAATTGAAATTGAAAATTACCATTTAAGAGTGAAGAAAAAAAAGTGTCAACATAATTGTGGGAGTTTGAATTTACAAAGTTTATTTTTTTAAATTATTGCCTTGTCCTATAAATGGTCGAAATTTTTAGATAATTAAAATGGATTTGGCTATAGTGGATTGTTTTCAAGACATTACTAAACTACTTTTTAATACGATATCAAATTTAAAAAAAAATAAATAATAATAATAAAAAAATATTAAAATTTTGAATTATACAAATATTCAAATGTTTATTCTTTAATAATAAAGATAATTTATTTTTGTTGCAAGGCATATTTCATTCATTTTGAATTTCTTACATTTTCGAAATTTTATAATACTTTACAAAAAAAAAAAAAAAAACATTAATAAAAAATATATATTTTTTTTATCACAAAATATGCTTAATGTCTCCACATTCAAATTTGTGGATATTATTTTTAGTAAAATCAGAAAAGTCGTTTTTTACAAATCGCTATTTATAGCGACAACTAGACTTAATTCAAAAAAGTGGATAAGAGCCTTAGTACTTATTAAAACCGTGTATTTGTAATGAGTGGGAACCCACCTGTGTAATAGATCTGCATAAAGTAAAAGAGATTTTTTTGTGACGCTACAAAAATTATTACTGGCAATGGCAAATGAAACCCATGATAAATGCTTCTTCTTTTTCTTCTAACCTACTTGATTTTATTTAATTTTATATATTTTTGTCTTTAACTTTATATTTTATATTGTTCTATTATTAAATTATTAATATAATTTGTATAATTATACTATTAAAGTATTATTTAATAATTATTTTTTAAAAACAAATAAAATTCTTTGTACTTACTTTACGAGAAATCAAAAATTACCTGAAAATATACAAAAAACCGTTATTAGTTATTTTGTTATAATGCATATATTTAGGCTGATTTAAATATCAAAAATGGTAGCATACTTTAAGGCATTTAAGTAATACTTAATAAATGAATGCGCCATTAAAAGTAAGTGAAGTTGTATTTATATATTAAAACTATTAACTAAAATTTAAAATATATTAATATTAAGGCATATTTTATAATTTAAACTCAATATGAACACTTTTTATTTTTATTTGAAAAATTACTATTATTTAAGACATTATGTATTTTTGAACATAATTCATAACTAGATTTAAAAATATATAAATACACTCTAAATCCTGATAAAGTTCTAAATATGTTTATAAAAGCTGTTTTACACTATTATTCTGTGTATTAATACCAGAGTTTCGTTTTCTAAAATACATATCATGAAATGTATTAAGGAAAGTACAATTAAATGTCATATTTTTTTATTTTCTTTCTTGCAATATTTAACAAAAATTGATAACGAAGATATGATCAGAATTTAATGCAAAGAAAACTACAAATCATAAAGTGTACCAAAATATGATTACATTTCAAATAGTTCAAGATGTCAACATGCAAAGTATTAAATGACCATTTACACCATAATAAATATTATAGTGTAAAACCTTCATAATTTTTTAATTCCTATGACATTTAAACTTTATTTGTAGTCATTATTTAAATTCTATTCATAATATTGTGAACATTTAATTTGTTATTTTTGTTATAAAAATATTAATAAATTTTTAATACCAAAATAATAATAAACAGAAAAAATAATAATAATAATATTAATTGTTATAGTTACAACAAAAGAAATGCATATGTCAGTAGTTCTGAATTAAACATAAGAAAAAAAATCACATAAATGCTTAAAAACGATAATGACCTAAAAAACTATTTTACGCTAAAAGAATGAACAAAAAATACAAATAACTAGAGCACTTTACTTAACAACATACTGACGGATGAGCGGACGGAAGGAGAGACAGACAAACATCAACACTTTATACAATGGTTCCAAAAAAAAAGAAAAAATAAGAACTTTAATAAAGTAAAATAAATCATAAAATTTATGTATTCATGAATGTACATTGTCTACTTATTCATAATACTAAGCTCGAAACTATTGTGACAATTTCACACAACAATGAAATATTTTTTATTTTTTTTATTATTTAGTTTTTCAAAACAAAAACGCATTTTCATAAGAGAGATAAATAGATACAAAAAAAAATATTAAAGTTTGTAACTTATAGTTTCTTAAAAACATAAATATGAATGACAAACTATTAAAACATAGAAGAAATTAAATATAAAAAATAAATAAAAATAGAATATAATGATACTCGTATGATAACAATCTTTTAACAAAAATATTTAGATAAGAAAAGATACATTGAAACATCTTTTAGATTCTGTTCATTATTATTGTCTTTTAACATTTTTGTATTTTAAAACAAATATTTTCAAGAAATTTTATAAAAAAATAAATAAATAAAAATGAAAAATAAAAGTTAAGAGAGATTTAAATAATTGAGTTCAACAGAATTTTTAAACAAAAGGGAGTTGAATAAAAATAGTATATGGTTTCATTAAAATATTTTTTTTTTGAAAATTTATAAGAAATTGATAGTGGTTAACATTTACATAGAAATGTGAATTTCTTAAAAGAACATAATTATAGAAATAAGGTGTAAAATTTTATTCAAACAAATTTCAAAATAACGTAAGTTATTTTTACAACTTTTTATTGAAGAATTTTAAAATGATATCATAAAATGAAATAATGAGTTAAGAAGAATAAACCCAGAATATAAACCCACTTTAATAATATGAAAATACATTTATGAAATATAAATCAAAATGTATATATTTTTTTATTTATGAATAAAGAATTACTACTATAATTTATTATTAATTTATGGCAATGTTAGAAAGTTTCACGCCGTCTACTTTTAGGCTATGGTCCGGTTCGAAGGACCATAAACAAATTACTGTTGGTAACTGTCATTACTTCTTTT
The DNA here is from genome assembly GCA_001735545.1 of Phormia regina. Taxonomy (NCBI): domain Eukaryota; kingdom Metazoa; phylum Arthropoda; class Insecta; order Diptera; family Calliphoridae; genus Phormia; species Phormia regina. The sequence continues at coordinate 15,467 of MINK01172401.1, forward strand.
TAACAGTAACGCGATTAAGACTGTTGTTGACCGTATTAAAAAGTAATTTAACATAGAGTGCAGCATTCTTAATTTTACAAATCATAATTATATTAATTAAAAAAATGGCCTTATTTTTTAATATAAATTGTTCCAAATAAACATTTGATAACACTCCGCCACATCAACATTTATATTATATTTATATATGTATATATTTCTTTTCATATTAAACAATTTTTAAAAGTTTTGATTTTTTTTAGTGAAAGTGTTGCCAGTTCATTTTACTTTCTTCCGATTCTAATCAATTATTTTGAAAATAAATTACTTTCCCTAACCGATCATTTTAAAAATCAAACAATTTAAAATTATTTTGAATTTATTTAGAACAAAAAACACTTCAAGTGTTAATTACAATTATATCTCCATTAATCATTGTACATAAACGAAAAACAGTAGTTAATAGTTATTACGTGAAAATTTAAACAATTAACTTTAACTTAAAACTTAACAAAACTGAGATCTAATCTTAGGTTAAACACGTGAAGAAACTAAAAATGTTTAGTTTTTATTTCGAAATCTTTAAAGAAAAATAAACAAACTCTACCTTGAAATATATAAATACTTTAATGAATTTTTGTTCAAATTTATTTAAATATTCCAAAAAAAAAAAAAAAAGATGGNNAAAAAAAAAAAAAAAAAAAAGATGGTGATAATCCATAAAAAAATGAATTAATAAGTCAATAAGTTATTTATTTAAAATATTTTTAGGGGATTTAAATTTGTTTTGTTATGCATTGTTTTTTTTTTTTTTAACAACAATAACAAAATATTTAGACCATAAATAAATCAATTAAATGCTACTTTGCATATTTATTTAATTATTCATTTATTTATTTCTTCGTTTTTTTTTTTTTAAATACTAAACTGTTTCTAATTAAGCTAAATGTTATTGAAAAATTCAGTTCATTTGATTGAAAATTACTGTAAAAATAACCCTTTAAATGCGCAGATATTATTTATCAAAAGAAAAATAATAATAATTCAATTTTTAATTTTGTTTTTTTTTTTTTTTATTGATTTTAAATATAATTAAATTAATGTTAAAAGAATAAATAAATGAATTAAAATTTTTTAAATGTTATTGTAGGTTTTAAAATTTGTGGTTTTCATGCGATTTCTGGTTTCATTAAAACAAAATTTATTTTATAGATAATTTTTTAAAAGAATTTCTTTGAAAAAATCTTGTTAAACAAGATAATAAATACCAATATTATTTAGCAGAGTATCGTTTCTTTTATTTGTGTGTCTAACTGAATTTTATTTGGTTGGCGCAATATTAATTTTGTTAAAACAATATTTTTGTTCGCTCTCATTTTGTTGTTGTTGATGTTGTTTTTTCTTATTCTAATAACACATGAATGTATATGTAGTGAAGTAGTTTTACTTTTAGATAAATATATAAATTTTAATTAACTGCCATATTATTCACACAGTTGTAGTAACACTAACATGTTGAATATTTTTTTAATTTAAAAATAAATTTAGATTTTTTTTTTTAAGAAATTATTCGAACTAAGAACTAGTTATATTTTTAAGAATATGTAATTATTTATTAGTATATTTATGTTAATTTCTATTTTTATTAGATAATAAAAAGAAATGTTTAGAATCAAAGAAAACATTTATTCAAATTATGTTGATGTAAGATATTAACATAAAACGAAACGAAAAAAAGCTCAACTTAATATTTTACATAAAGACTTGTTTTATTTTAATTATACAAAACATTATTATCAAAACGTGTTAATATAAAATTTAGCTTAGCATTTCATTTTAGAATAATAATATTGTGTTTGTGATGAAAGAGATGTCAAAATACATACATATATTCCTACAAACTTTAAAATCAAATTTGATTATTTCTAAATTCGAATCTTTTTACGTTATTAATAATTTTATTTTTTAGGAAGGAAGTATATTTAAAAAAAAAATGGAAAATATCTAAAGGAAAATATCTAAATGTTAAAATTTAGATGAGGAAAAAACATTGCAAAACGATCTGTATTATCGATTTTAAAATATTTTATATGCGTAATAAACATCAGTGTAAAAGTTTTATGTGCGTTTATTTTGTAGTCCTATGTAGTCCAAGAGTCCTTAATATAATGTGTAATTCCAAGGTTTACTTTTATGGCATTCTGCCAGACAGTCGAACGGTCGTCTTTTAATCGTTTAAGAAAGCGATTTGAAGATGGAAATTTAAAACGGTTTTAATACATCAATACCGACAAGGAATAACCTTCTTTTAAGTATTATTTTGAAATATAGATCCTTGTATGCTTTTTTAACATTTTCAGAAAATTATCATAAGGAATAAACATTTAATAACATTTTTGAAAAATGTTTCTACGAATGATAAAAACATTGAGCAAACAAATTATATTCTATTATTTTCAACCATATTTTGAAATTATCGTGTGGATAATTTTTATTTTGAAGTTAGATAAATGGACAAACAACATTAAATCGTTACTATACCTTAAAATGGAGATTTAAGAAATCTCTATACATTACAAACATTTTATATCTATTATTTTCTTATACTCTTGTTGCATTTTTATGAAAATTTAATAACTCGTTGAAATTCAAAAATTCCATGATCATTTTTTATTAGCTATCAAAATGTATAAATAAACATTTCAAACCGAAAGTCAAAATATTTTAATAAAACAATTAAAATTAAATCACAATCACTATTTTATACTCCTTCCTAGCTATACAATTATTTAATAGATTTTGTTACTTTTATTTTGTATATAATAAATTATCAAACAATTAAAATCTATAAATTATAAACTCGAAAAATTCGTGTTGTTAGCCGGTTTATGTGCTAAGAGCACGTGTTCAAATTTGCATATTTGCATTAAGCTTTTTTTCCATTTTATTTGTTTGTCTCCATAATGATAAATAAATCTTTTTAAAAAAAAATACTTAAAGTGCTGTAATCCAGAAATGTCCAGCTATATTTTAAACTTGTAAATGTTTAAGATTTCGTAATTAAAAGACTGGCTTAGATATACAGCTGCAAAAAAAAAAAAAGGTTGGCTGCACCGGTTTTTATAGATTGTTAAACAGGTTTGATATTTTTTTGTTTGGGGATTTATTAAATACAAATGTTTCCATTGTTGGGGTAAATTTTTTTCACAAATATTTATAAACAAAAAAAAATAACTTTGTTGTTTGAAAATAATGCAATAAAAAAATTATTATTTTTTTTAAATTAACATTTATTTCACAAATTAACAATAATATAAAGAAAATGATAATAATCTGTTCAAAATATGTCAAGTTTGTTTATTGACATAAATGGTCAAAGCCCTTAAGTATTTAAAGACCAGCTAGAAAATGAAATATCTATGTAGTCAAAATGTAATGATATTAAAAGAAAATTTAATTTGTAAAATGCTTGTTATTATTATGATATTTATTTTGTATGTAATTAAAAAATTACAAAATTATAAAAATGTTTTATTTACCAGTATTTATTTTATAAAAATACTATTTCTTTAAACTTTCACTTAATTAGTTTAATTACATTTAGTCTTATTTAATTGGCTTTGGAACACTTTAAAGTAAATTAAAAATTTTAATTCAAAACTCGATGTTGATAGCTGTTACAGGTCCAAAAATGTTAACTAATTTAGAAAATAAGAATTGAAAATAATTATACAAATCTCATAATAAAAAGCGAGAGAAACTAAAAATTCAAATTTTATCTCGACAAGATCGATAATACGATTTCTCTTTACAGATCGTTTAATAATTTTAGACAAAAAAATGTTTTGAACTCTAAGAATTTAAGGGGTATTTTTTTCTTTTATTGAATTAAAATTCCAAGTATATTTTCAAGGATATTCACTTGCAAAATAAAAAATGAAAGGTTACTCTATATTTGGTATGCTTTGATCATCTATGAATTAATTTCAAAATTGAACAACTTTTGAATTTTAATTTTCGATATTAGAAAGGGGATTTTAAGAAAAAAATTTATGCAAAATATTTACTCAATAATTATCGTCTTGAAATATTTTAGTAGGTTATAAAAAACGAAAAAATATTTAACGATTCAAATAAATTTAATTAGATTTTTTTAATATTATATAGAAAAAGGTTTAATTTTTTTTAGTTTTGGCTGACTTCACCAATGTTTGTGATTTAATTACATATTTCTAATGAAAATACTTTCAAAACCTTTCTCTTACTTAATATTTTTATAATTTTTTTGATTTTCAGTACTTTCGATGATGTAGACGGCGGATATATGCGGTCAGGGCGATGGATTTACGGAAAGTTGTTACCATATTGTCATAAAAGATCATTACAATTCAATGGGTGTTATATTGAATTGCTTATTTTATATGGACGAAGATATCAGCGGAAGTGGTTGTTGTACATTAGAGTGTCCTGTAGACAAACATTTTGTATGAAAACCCTTCAAACGATCCGTAAAAATTAGATGAATATGGGAAAAATATTAAAAAAAAAAAAATTGTTTAAATTGATCTTCAGTTCCCTACCAGCGTTTGAATGCCATGGGTCTAGAACATTTCATGTAAAAAATAGTATTGAGTTTAGTCTTGATACAAATTTCTATTAAAAAATCGAAACTTTTGTTACCAAAATTTATGAGACCCAAGATTTTAAAATCGCTAGTAAGGAACTGAAGACCAGTTTTAAAAATGTTTTTAATATTTTTCCCATATTCAGCTAATTTTTTACGCATCGTTTAAGGGGTGTTCCTACAGCAAAGTCTCGAAAAGCGCTATTCTCGGGACACTCTAATATACATATATATTTCTTTACGACGATCGTACAGACAGATGTTATTCATTTATGAAAAGCTATAGATAACTCATGTTTTACTACAAAATTAACTTTTGACCATAATAATTGTTCTATTAGCGTTCTTATGATTAAATAAATTAAGTTTATCTACAGATAATTTTAAACAAAAATTGTCATTAATCAAAATTTGGGGAAGAATCGATTTTTTTTTTTTTTTTGTTAAATAAATATAACTTTTAATCGGCTGATTGGATTTACAAAACATTTTAAAGCAGGTGTAAGTGAAGAAGAATATATATTTTAAATTTTTGAATGAAGTCTCTACACGAGTTGATCTTTTGGGTCTCAAAATAGGGTACCTCTAAGATAAACAATTTTATAAATATTTTAGTCTTTGATAGTTCTCCATCAACTGTCTCTTTATTTCAATCCTTTTGTTTTACATGTTTTCTTATGTTCTATTTATGTCTCTTTTACATACATTTACTTATCCCTATGATCTATGTTTATCCTTCTCATGTTCATTATAATATATGAATAATACAATTAATCTATGTTTACACTTAGCAAAATAAATAGTAATTACATTTTATGAATAGACTTACAACTAATATGTACATAATTTAAAAATAATATAAATAGATAGAACTTACTGATAACTAACTTAATAACTAACTAAATAACTAAAAGCCTACAATATTTTACATTTTCATAAGCTATTTATATCATAAAGTTTACAATTTCTTTTAATTTTTTACAGATTTTTTGAAAATAAAGTAATTTTTTTATAAAATTGTTTCTTGTATAAATATATAAAATATAAATATTCGATTTGTTAATTAATCTTAACGAAATTTTCATCGATTATTAATTGGTAAACTTTCATGCAACGAAGGACTGATACTAATCCCAAAAATAGATTTTTTCTTTTTAAATTTTGTTTTTAACGTCCACATTAATTACAGATCTGGAAAAAGGTTGGGAAAACTCTTTAGATCGTATTAGAATTTTTTTACACTACATTCGTTCTGCAAATCGAATTAAAGGGAAATTTTTGATTTAAAATGGGTATAATAATAAAATCCCAGTACATAACAATAGTGGGTGCTTGAGAGAAATTAGATTTCTGAAAAATATAAAATTATTATATGTTTTTAAACAAAATTTTATTTTAGAAAAAAAAAATAGTTTACATTTATAGGACAAAAAATATAAAATCATTTTCGCAATTTTTAATTTCAAAATCGCTTAATATTAGACTCCAAAGATATATAAATGTTTAGTAATAATTTTGTTCTTTTACCAACTGGGTACAAATTTTACAAAATTAAAATTTCAAAAGTTTTATTTGGAGCTCCAGTAACTCCGCCATTGAAAGATATGTAGTGAATCCCTTCCAAGCAATTTGCAATTCCAGATTAATTTCCATTTTTTTTTTACCTCAATTGAAAGATTTTCGAAAAATAATCTTAATAAACGAATATATTTCAATACTTTCATACTACGAATTATGTAAAAAAGCTATTTGATTATTAACAAAAAAAAAAAAAAAAAAACAATTGTAAACAAATACTTTGAGTTGGAAATTTGAGAGGAAGAAAAAATATTCATCGGGGGAAAAAAATGTATTATTATTATTTTTCATAAGGGTAACAAAGTGGCGTTTTTTTTTTCTCTTCTGCCTTGGAAAGTCTTTGGTGTAATATATACCCATAGCAAAGTGAATGGTAAGGCAACAAATAAAATAAAAATCATATAAAAATGAACAGCAGCAACAGCAAACCAAATGAAAACTGTTGTAAAAAGAAAGTATTTTTATATTATTTTGTTTATATTGTTATTGTTGTTGTTGTTGTTGTTGTTTTTGATGATGATGTGCTGGTGCAAAAGCAACGAAAGAAAAAGACCCTGCTATCAAATGCCAATGAACTTGTTAAATAAAAAAATATCCAATGACATTTTTTTTTTATTTTTTTAAGCAGTTTTCGACGTATTTTTTAAAATTTTCTTTTTTTTTACATACTTTTCCATTTTATTTAGCTTATATACTTAAAAGCGAAGAAGCTCATATATGCAGTTCGTTGTTCCGCATATTTACACCCATAAGTGGTTTAATCCTGGGATACAGAGTTAAGCTGTAACTAGGAAAATAAAAATAGAAAAAAAAATGATTGGCTGGGGTAATAATGTTACATATTAACAAACATTATGCCAATAATTTTATTTATTTTTATTTTCTTTTGTTTTAGATTTTCGTGAAGCATTAAATAACTATTATAAAGTCATTTGTTAAAAAAAAAACGAGCTATCAACAACAACATCACTTTGAAAATCCTCTTTATGTAAAGTTGCTTCACAAATGAAAAATTACCAAGTAGCGACAATTTTTTTTTTTTTTATTTATTAAGGATATTTAAGAAAAATATTTTAGATTAATTTTTAATGTATAATATAATAAACAAAAATTTATTAATTTTTAATTAAATGATGTGAATACCCTGAATGCTGCAGTATTTTCCCAGTTTAAGTACCATTGCATATTTCTGATTATTAGCATATTGCATTGTTTAAGCTTTTAGGCTTTAGTTACTACACATACACTACTACATATGTATGTGTATATTCACTTACACACTCGCAATGTTATACATTATAAACAATGATATCTAATGTAAAATCATATGTAGATCACATTACATTGTTTAATTAATTTATTAATATGCAGACATAAATACATTATGTACTTGTACACATACATACATACATACATACATACATACATACATGTATGTATGTAATGCGTTTATCTTATTGTATTGGTTGCGGACGATTTCGAATTATGATTCATTATTGATATTAGTTTTGGGAATGTAATTATTAGTGAATTATTAGGAATATCATATCATTAAAATGGATTAAATCTTAGTATTAAATCTTTTAATATTTCTACAAATAAATTTCTACGTGTTTAAGTTTCTGATTTAAAATTAAATATTTAAAACATTTATAGTTTTTATGATTTTTGAATCAAATTAATATTTTTATAATAACATTTTTTAATGAAATTATAAATCTTGGGTTCCTAATTAAATTCTGTTTTTTTATTAAGATATCTTGACGAAATCTTCGTAAATTACGGAATATAATGTTAAGTGGTAAAATGGAATCGTACAATTCCCAAAAGAAAACGAAAATCCAAAAAGATCTTAATTTTTGCAATTTTCAATATCAAAATGGTTGACTTTGGACCTCAGAGAATATATAGACTTCCATTTTAATACTTAACTTGAGAAAATCACATAGAATATTGCAAATGTACCATACTGATTTCCAAATAAGATTAAATGTTTGAACCATAAAATTTTGTAACAATCGGTGCAGCCATTTAAAAGTCTTAAAAAAGTGGACCAAGACCAAGTTCTTCGTGGCACTGAATCGAGATCTTATGTGGCGTATAACTACCTCATGTACTGGTACTATCTGTTTGTTAAATTTTTATAACATATATTAGGAAATGTCAGTTTTTAGTTGTTAAATTTTTTATTTTATTTAAAAATTTATCAGATAATAATAAAAATTTTATTTTAATTCTATACCACCTTAATGTACTTAATATAATTACGAATATTTAAATGTCAATAATAAAATATTTAAGTACTGACTAATTAGACCTTCAAAATTTAATTATGTTTTATTTTATTTTATTTTTTGCTATTTTGCAAAACGAGAAAAAACTCATTACTCAATGCCTACTTTTTATACTTGCAATATTTGTATTTATAAGACAATGTGAACAAATTTTTATTGTTTTGTTAATTTTGCATATTTTATGTCGAAAAAAATTATTAAAAATTCTAATCGCTTTCGTTGAGTTTTAGGATCTTGTATGTCTGAATAAACATCTTGATAACAAATTGTAATAATAATTATGAATAGTTAGTCAGGTTAATTTTAAATTCATACTCTAAAATTTTATTCCAATTATTATTTTGTTTATGCTTAAGAAAATTTAGCGGCTCATAAATTTTGCCAAAAAAAAAAAAAAAAAAACTTTGCACAAGGGTTTCTTTTGTTGCAATAAAAAAAGTTATAATAAAATCTTCATTCATAAGAATGTAAGTTTGTGCAAGTGATTTGTGGTTTCCTTTCCTGTGCAAATTATATACATTTAGAAAAAAAATGCTTGTTAATGTTAAGCTTCATATGTAAGTAATTGTAATTATGCTGTTTTTTTTTTTTTTTTTTCTTTTCTTCTTTTAGTTAGATGTATTATTATTATTATTTGTAATTATAAACTTGTTTAGTTAATACTAAATATGAACAACATTTCAAGTAAATTATATTTAGTTAACACATGCATATATTTTTATTATTTTATAACACAAACACTTGTTTGTTTTATACAATTACTTAATATATGCCATGAATACAGTGAAAGAAATTTGTTGGTGTTTAAACAATTTAAGATATTATAAAAAAGAAAGATAAAATCTATAGATTTATTCCAGTTAATTAATAAAAATTAAGCAATGTTACATTATTTTTATGAAAAACATTAACTTTTACAATTTCAAGTAGAAAATAATCTTCATTATGTTCTTATTATTTTTATTTACTTATTTTTTTAAGTGTACTAATTAATTGCTAGTAGCCACATCTTAGCATAATTCTATAAATTAATTAAAATTTAAGGAAATGACAATTAGGATTAATGAATGATTAATATTTGTTTAGTAACTATAGCTTTTGTGGGAAAATTTATGTTGCAATAATTAGTAATTTATTAAAATAAAAATTCAGACACAAAATATAAATTAATTTAAATTAAAAGATGAATTGGATTTTCGAACATTTTTAATAATTGAAAAAAATTTAAGAAAATGTATTTTCTAGAAACTAGTACTTTCGAAAGTCTTAAAGTTTCTATGTACAAAAATTTTCCTTTTTTTTATTTTTGTAAGAATTTAATTTTTGACAAATCAAAGTCTATTTTTTTGTGGAAAATCCGAATTTATGGAGAAAATATCATTATCTATCGACTTTTTAGTTATAAAATTTTTGGTGTTTTTTAATTATTTATAGTAAATTGGATACTGTAGTTAATTTTAAATAAAAATCTGTTTTTATGGTGAAAATCCATTATTTATCAGTAATTTTTTATTTATTAAATTCGAAATAATTTTTATAGATAAACTTTTAGATAAACTAAAAGAGAAAATTACGATTTTCTTGCAAAGAAAAAAACATTTAGATAAAAAATATAAAAATATCATGTACTGATCCCTCAATTTGTAAGATTTTTGATAGAAGTATATATAAGTCTATTACTTTTATCTTTAAAATATAAATATATATTTAACGCACTTCACAAGCCACTCTCGTACTAATTTAAATTAAAGCAGAAATAACTGTCTAAATTACTTTATATGTTAATATTAATTAATAGCTGCATAAAATAAATTACTTTATTTATTTTATTAATTTTTTAAACTTCCTAAAAGTCACCATTATTTATGGCACTTAAGTTTTAAATCCGGAATTTAAAACGCAAGCCAAAAGGTATTTATTTTTAATTAAAATAAAATGATATTTTAGAAAAAATGTCACTGCGACATAATAAGAAGACAATTAAACTAAATGTCTCTCATTCACTTTCAATGGCATAATTAAAAAAAAAACAAAAAAAAAAAAAAAATTAACAATTAACAATTAAAATTAAGCAACTGCTAATACAAACAAAAAAGCCATAAATTTAATTTTTAAAAACTACAAATATAAAAATATAATATTTTATACAAGCAGGAACTTTTAAAATAAAAAAAAAGGTACTTTCCTCTCATAATACATATACATATGTATGTGTGTATGTATGTTTGATATTAACATTTTTTGTTGTTATTAATGTAAATGATCAACATGAATTGAATTGATATCGTAATAATAAAAAAAACAAAAACACACATAGAAAGAAGAGTACGATAAGTTGTTAACCTGGTAAATAGAAATGAAAGAAAGAAAATAACGATTACAACAATAAGAAAATCATTAAAAGAAGATGAAACGAAATGGCATGAAAAACAAGACCAGTTCCACTTGTTGACTTTTTGTTATATAGTAACATTTACATGTACATATATACATACATACATATGTACATAGGTGTATGTATGTTATTGCTGTAATTGGTACCGTAAAGTAATACGAGACGAGCGAGTACATCTAAATGACAAAAAAAATGTATATAAAAAATAGTAAGTCCAATATATTTGGACGGACATTAAACAAGCCATATAAAGTAAAAGTAAATACATAAATGCAAAAATAAAACAAGTTTATATACTAAAGTGTGCATTTGGATGTATTTACTTACTAGTATTTAAACTAAACAAAATATTAACTCCAAAACAGTTACAACAATAAAAAATAAAAAAAACAAAAAAAATGCGTGTCACAAGATCAAAACCTGCAAATGAAAAAGAATGTAACTTGTTTGTTGTTACCGTAAAAGAAAAATGAAATAAAATTAAATGTATAAAAAGTAAACATAAACATAAAGTGTAAATATGTAATAAGTCAAATATGTTAAAAGGTTATTCGTTAAAGTAGCTAAATGATCAACGAACAAAACAAAAGAGGGTCGAAAATGGTCCTAAATTTAGTACGAACTTATGCATTTTTCCATTGAGTTTTAAACACAAAATAATAATTTGCACATTTCCAAGATATACCGACATTATCGACGATGTTTTTAGTATAGTCCTTGACAACTCCGAACAAATCTAGATGAATTTTTCCAACAAATGTCATGAAAATTCTGTTACAGCTAACATTTCTTATCATAAATTATATTTAAATGTAATAATAGCTGAAGACATTGGTCATGTAGCATAGCGATAGACATAAAATAGGGTTAAGAATATTTATTTGAGTTTTCAACAAAATTTTATGTAAAAACAATAAAATTTTTAGTGCAAAATCATTACTAATACACAAAAAAAATAAAGTAAATATCGACTTTAATTACGAAATTTGTAATATTAATTAATTTTAATAGATTTTGCTCCAATCATCAAAATGATAATATTAATAACTACAATAATTCATTTTATTATTACTGCTTTTTCTTAATTTCTTAAGACATAATGAGCTGAAGATTGTTGAAAAACTAGTCAAATTTATTTTATTTCTACATTTCTATACAAATAAAATTAATTTTTCTTTATATTTTTTGTAAGAACTGCCAATTTATTTAAAATATAAATTCATACCAATTAGAAAATTGATCATATTAATAAATATAATAATTAAACTCCAATACAAATTTAGTTAATAATTTAATTAAGAAAAAAAAAACTGAAATATTTTTTTCTGTGTATGCAGGGAAACCAAAATATGCAAATGTATATTCTTTCCTGGATGTTGAATGAAGCCAATTACAAAATATTTATCCGTTTCATAACAAATAAATCATTTTTTGATGCATATTGATGCACTATGACTATGAAATCAGCAGTTAAAAGATCTTTAAAAAGAGACCTTCGCAAACAGATGCTAAAGTAATTGGCAATGGAAGTTTTTGCTAGGTTCTTATGTAGTTGTTTACACACACAGCAACTTTTCTTGTCGCAATTCCAAGCTTTTAGAAGATGGAGGAGAAGAGTACACTACACTTTCACATTCTCAAAAAAAAAGTAGAATTTTTATCTAAAAATCAGCAAAAATGCATTTTTGTCGAAATCCGCAAAATTTAAATCGAATGTAAGCCGTACGTACATTCAATTGACCAATTATTATTATTATTTTTTTTATTTTCTGAAGTGTTATCTATAAACTTGTAATGTTTGTTTTGAACTATTTTAAAATTTTTTTAGCAAACTATTTTCTTAAAAAATTTAAATATTTTTTAACATAATATGAAAAGGTGTTTGGATTATCATATAAAACAAACATATTTTTTTTAGTAATTATGATTCAAATTTAATTGAAAACTACTTGTTATTTAAACATTTATCAAAAAATAAAAATTTCGCTCATTACACATGTGTTATAAATCTCTTTAACAGTCTGGGGGAATTTGTAAAACCTTTAACATTTTTTTTAAACCGATTTTCTCTTTTTATATCTTATTTGGTAGATAAATATGTGTTCATTATGGTTCTTTAACACTTAATTGCAAAACAAAGCATTTAATAGCATAATTTTTCTATAAACTCTAAAAATGCCTACTTTTTCTTATATTAACGCATTCTACAAACTTCAGATCCGCTGCACATTTTTACAACTCAAGAAGCTTTTCTGGTGGGTGTTGTGGTCAAACTTCGAAAGTTTGCTAATTTTGATGCAGCGTAATGTATAAGAACTATAAATATAGAAAATGTAACAAGAATACTGGATCTACGAGTTTTAATATCGGCACTATTCTCGCAACTACATTCAGTGATTCTTACGAGATCATATAGAATATTTTTAATATTCAGTGTGATTATAATTCTCCAATCCTCCTCTTTTAAAAACAAATAAAAACCATTATATAGCAAACGTTTGAGAAATCATATTTGTCATTGAAATCAACAGTTAATTGAAAACTTAAATCAAATTAAGAAAAAACAATAATTTTTTTTTATAATCTTTATCGAATTATTCTCAGACTTTGGTTTACTGGGATGCTTCTTTAAATTTATACATAATAAGAAAAATAAAAATACTTTTTTTTTCTTGAAAAAAAAAAAAACTAAAAAACGCAATTACACTTACAATTGCAATACAATCCTGCACAATATAGGACTATGTGTCTCACAAACAAGTTATGAATATAAATATTACAAAAATATTTTAAAATATTAATTAAACTTACCTTTAAATTATGTTGCAATCAAAGAAATCTTTTTGTAGAATAAATCCCAAAGAAAAATAGTTTTTCTTTTTTTTAAGAAAATCCAAACAAAAATTGGATTTTTTGGATTGTTGTTTTTTTAAAAATCACTTTTTGTTGCTGTAGAAAAAAAATTACTCCATTTATTATTTTTTTTGTTTTAACTTTTCGTTACACTTATTAATTTTTGTTGTTGTTAGTTAATAACTTAATAAAAATAACATTATAAATATAAGTAATTAATTCGTGATCAAACCACAAATTTGCAATTGCAGATAGAAAAAAAAAACAATATCTAAAACAAATTACAATAAACCCAATAAACTTTTTAAAACTTTGTTGAGCAAGTGTTTGAGTTTGAGTTGTGTTTATATTTATTTTTTTCTTTAAGTAAAAATCAACAATTGCAATTAGCAAAAAAAAATAATAATAATAATATTCGTTTTCAAAATCACCAAAAATTTTTAATAAAAATAAAAAAGACAATTTGTTGTAAATTTTAAGTAAATTCAACCGAGCTTAACGATTCGTGTACTGTCTGCGTCTACAAAATACACATACACACTAGCAAACACACACACACACATATTCACACTTTACACACTCAGTATGTTGGAGACGTTGTTCGTGTTCCACTTGTTTTCTTAATTGAAAACCCCCCCAAAAAAAAAGAGTTAAATTTTTTCAATTTACTTGATCTTCTTTCTCATCAACACTCATTCACAAACAACATCGACAACATCGAAAAAAAAAAACAAAACACGTTTATCAGTCCACAATAATTTGTATCTTTTTTAACACGTTATTACGTTTAAATCGTTTTATTTATAATTTATTTATTTTTTTTTTTTCTCAGTATTTTACCCGTTCAAAACATCTAACGTCTACCAGCAGCGAAAGCGTATTGAATATGAGCTTATGATATCAATAGTTTTGGAGTCATCTTTCATCATGCAAATAAAAAAAAAAAACTACTACTTGCTGAGGGAAACGTTTTGAAAATGAAACGAGTTAAATAAACAACATGTAACTATTGTTGTTGTAGCATTGAGAAGGGGGATTTTATGAGTGTGAAAATATTGCATGTGTGTGTGTGTTGTTGGAGCGCTGCTGGTACATGTAGGCTTATTTATTTATTAAAATAACACATAGTGCACCAAAGTTGGATAGTTGGTAAAAAGAGGGAGAAATAATGGTACATTTTAGTACTTTAGAATAATGGTTCACAAAGAAACTTGAATTTGCAATAGGGTTGCCAATTTGGCTGGATTTTCCAGCTAAAATAAAATTTGACCAGCTAAATATAGTACTTTGGAAAAACATAACCATCAATAAAGAGGCTATAAAAATAATAGTTATAGTAGTAGTAGTAATAGCTAATTATCGTAGTGCCTAAATTGTGAACTTTTAAAATATTGAAGTATTGAGGAGTTTCAGAACAAATAATCACACAATTTTTATTAAGGGTATGCATCAGTGTTGCCGGAGTCGATAGTTCATATTACACAACCCAAAACCTTTAAATTATCCAAAATTTAAAAAATTACACAAAAATGTAAACTTTTTAAAAATTAATTAATTTTAATATAAAAAATTAATTTATTTTGTCTTAGCTCTTATTTCATCCCAGCAGAAAAAGCACTGAAAAAGAACTCTAGAAGCGTACATTTTAACAATGTGTTGTCCTTATAGTTTTTAAGCCCTGACATTTCTACTAATGACAACTACCTTTTGTGTTTTCTCTTTATGAATTTTGTTATTTAATAAAAATTTTTTTTTAGATTTGTTAAAAGATAATAAAATTACTTAAAAAATTTTTGAGATTTTAATCTTCTTAGAAATTAACCTTTTCCCTGATAAATATAAATATATTAATTCATAGGAGTGGTTAAAGTTCGCTTTCGGAAGCATTATAAATCATGGAAATTACAAGTTACACATTTTATTCCGCTCTTGTTGCTCCTGTGTTTTTTAACCTAACTTTTTTTGAAATTCAGGTTTTCATTTTCACAGACTTTAATCACTAAATTGAAGCAATTTTGAACAAAAAATATACATGACTTTAATACACTTATTTATGAAATTAGGTCCCATTGAAATTACACAAAAATTACACAGAAATTTCGTTATCCGAAAATTATCCAAGGAATTTATAATTGTCCCATT
>MINK01172402.1:9524-34111 GCA_001735545.1 Phormia regina
GGATAACACGAAAACCGGATTAAAATCTTGTATATTTTCAGCCTGGGACTTCTGCGAGATGAAACTACTCCAAGCAAGAGTGGAACCATAATTGTGTTTACATAAGATGCAGTCGGTTCCGGGAAACAGAGTGCAACTATCGTCAGGATCTTCACCTGTGACATGGACTGAGAATATGCGGAGGATAACTGTTGGATGGTATGTATATATTTTGATTGAATCATAAATCATATATTTATTTACTTCAAACATTATTTATTGTATGGTTTCCTTTTAATAAAATTAAAAAAAAAATCCAACTAATTCTTTTTGTTTTAACTAATGGCTTCTGTAATATTATAAAATCAATGAGTTACTGAACAATTAGTAATTAGTTCCTCTAATGACATTTGAGTAATCTCATCACCATGTTAAAATAATGAGTTATTCAGCTAATGTGTAAGTAGTGCAAAGCCATTNNGTGCAAAGCCATTATATTAGCTTCTTAACTCATTACTTGGCAACCAAAGTTTTTGCTGGTTAATACTTGTAGTTGATGATTTCATTTTTTATTTTTACTTTATAGAACTCTTTATTTAAAATGAATACACTAGAAAATGATAAAAAAATTAATTTTCATCAAATGTTTAAATTTAACAGCTCCTTACAAGAAAACAACGCATTCTAGTTTGATAATTTTACTGGATACCGAAACATTATTTTATTCACTTTTATTCCAAAAATTATATCCAATTTTATTACAAAAATTTAAATTTTAGAATTCTATTAATCCCCACTTTTGACACATTCAAAGCGTGTCATGGTTTATTATTACCAGTTACATCCAGGTGCTAGTGTAGCCTTCATCTTTGCATTTGATAACTATATTTATGTAAAGAGAAAAGAACGAATTATGGATGGTTCAATAACGTTAAACAGAAATATCAATAGGGTCGCGTTTTAAAAATACACCGTTTAATTTGTTTGTTTGTCATGACTGTAATACCAGGAAAAATTATATGATTGAATTTCTTTCAATTTCTTCTAACATACCTTTTGTTGGACTCTTTCAATTCATTTCAAATCATAGTTTATTACTAAAAAATTACTCTAAATATATTATTTACTATAAATTACCAGCTGAAAGAAAACAATTAGACTTTCATAGAAGTTCATATTAAACTGGCAACAATTATAAATAGCAAAAGAAATGTTGATCGATTACAAATAATTAACAAATTTTTTTCTTTATAATAATTTTTCCAATAGTTACGTGCTCTTAAACATTTCAATAGTCAAGAAATCTTATCTGAAGCATAGTAAATATGTTTTTTTATTTTTTTTTTTTTTTTTCAAAAACATTGCTGCCTTTTCTTTACCATTCTCTTTTAAACGATCAATTATTATTTTTGTTATTATTTTTCACATTCTAAACAATATTTTTTATTTTTATTTATTTTCCATCATATATAATTTATTAGAGAACTAAATTAAAAGTAAACACTAAGTGAGAGAGTAATAAATGTTTCATTTTCACAACGTTTCTGTTCATCCCACAGAATTCAGAGAGCGAGAGAAAGAGTAAAGATTAGAGTGGGAGAAAATATACCTGTGTGAAGAAATTATCACTGTTTAGTTTATTTTTCACTTTTAAGATACATTTTCTTCGTTTATTGTAAATTTTAAAACGTCTTCGTGTTGTTTAGTAACTTAATGAGATCGCAAAGAAGTAAACAACTTTTAACACGAAAAGTATCTTTCATTCCGTCACGATTAATCGAAGTGAATAGATGTGCGTTCGGTTAAAATCAATTTAAAACAGAATTTAAATTAAAAAAAAATCGTTATAAATAAACAAGAAAACAAAATATAACGTTTAAATATTTTTACGAGTATCTTTTATATATTTTTTTGCGGTAACGGAAATATTAAAGATATAAATAAAATATCTTTTGGATGCTAAATATATTTTTGTATACGAAACATATTAGTGAATAATAAAACAAAAAAAATATCAAATGCAAATTGTTTACAAAAAATGGCCTAATTAACACAGAGAATAAATTTTTTTGTAATATAAAAAAGTGCCAAATTATGTGAAAAATTATTTTATTTATATTTGTAAAGAAAAAATCTGTTAAAAAAATAAAAAAAGATTTATAAAGAAATTTATTTGCATGAAGAAAAGAAAAAAAGTGCACAATTATCAATGATGTTGAATAACAGCGAAATTAAAGATAAAGATTTATTTAATTCTTATCATAACTTGAATGCAAAATCTCAAAAACGGATTAAACATTTAAATTATAAGGTAAGCATTTTGAAAAGTAATATAAGAAAAACTATTCAAACATAATTAATAATGAAAAAGTGAACAGTAATTAACCCTAACCCAAAGACTTTAAATTAGAAAAATAATTCACTAAAGATTTTGACAGTTTGAATTTAACTACAAATTAACTAATTTTTATTACTGAACCCTGCATTTTTTGTTACAAGAAAAGTTTAGAAATTATACTAAAAATCCTAAACGTTTCAGAATTATATAGAACTTCTAATATTCAATATCAAAAAATTAATACCATATCCAAAATCTGTCTGCCAAATTATATATAGATATTTTCAATATTTTCTTTACTTTATTTTTATTTATTTCAAAATAGAAATAAAACTTTTTAAATATAATTTCGATCAATATTAAACTTGAACGATCAATAAATATTGTTTTAACCAATAACGATCAATAAAAAAGCCCTTAGGTTTTCAAAATGTAATTATAAAAAGATCTGAAACTTTAGTGTGAAGAGTTAATTAATATTGGTCCAAAGTTTA
Organism: Phormia regina; assembly: GCA_001735545.1. Lineage (NCBI taxonomy): Eukaryota > Metazoa > Arthropoda > Insecta > Diptera > Calliphoridae > Phormia > Phormia regina. The sequence goes on from MINK01172402.1 coordinate 12,336, forward strand.
AGATCTTGTCAGTTTAAAATAAATAAAAAAATATTATGAAATTTGATTCATTTAATTAATGTCGGAATTAAAGTAAATATATATACACTACTAAGATATTATTTTGATCAATATAAAACTTTAAATGTTAATAAAATCCACCTTAAGCTTTTAAAGTGTCATTAGCAGAGATCTCTTAATTTGGCACAATGACCTTCAGGTTGGTCCAAAGTTTAATATGATTCATTTTATTTCCTTTTTTAATTTTACCAACAAATGCAATTAGAAAAAATTTAAAGCATCCAGAAAAAAAATTTCAAACAGATTTTCTAATTTTAAATAAAAAAGTAGAGATTTTTTTAATCAAAAAAAAAAAAAAAAAAAAAAAAAAAAAAAAAAAAAATATGTGTATTTTCAAAGTTTCTTTTAATTTTAATATAAATTTATCATCAAAGGACTCCATTTAATCATTTAATTGTTTAATAATAAAACACACTTTATGCTTTTTAATTAAACTTTTGTAGAATAATTACAAATGCCTTATATTTTCAAATTTTCATTAGCAGAGATTTCAAGTTTTTGATAAGGGATCTTTTAGTTTCAATATATTTGGATAATTTTCTTTTAGTTTAAATAAATATTATAAGAAAAAGTTGTAAACTTTTGCAGTATTTTTACAGAGATAAAAGCTCTAGAGCCAAAGCTAATAATTTTATAATTTAAAGAGGATGAATTTTTAAAGCTTACAAATAAAGTCTATAAAAAAATTGGTGGGGGCTTTCAAATTTCTTTAAGACTAATGAAAATATCCTGGTGATAACATTGTTGAGTGAGTTATTATGCAATACATTTTTAATAGGATTATAACATAGATATGAAGCTTAAAAAAAAAAACTAAAGTTGACAAAAATTTCTCAAAAAAGGCACACCGTACTACAATGTTTTGGTTCAATGAAAATTTATTACTAACACATTCTCANNGACTCATGTTTTTTTGACAACCGACTTAGGTTTTTGACAACTGAACTTCATATCTATGTGATAATATATGCATTTTTAGATTTGTATATTTTAAAAATATTTTATAGGATAAAGTCTATAGAAAAGAATAGAAGCTTTAAAGAAGTTGTTTTCGGACATTTTAAATTTTAATCTGAAGTGATCATCAAGGGACAAACATATTTTATAAACATATTTTATATTTTTTAATTCACTTTTTATAGACAAAATTCTTTACTTTTAAAAAAATTTCATTTGCATGTTCATCTCATGTTTTTGTTCAGTGATCTCCTAATCGCTCAAAAGTTTCAGATCAGTTGAAAAGATTGAATATACATTATAAAATATGATAAATTTTACATTATAATTATTTTCATCATTTTTTATTTCTATTAAGTACTATAAGACAACTGTTTAAGCTTTCAAAATATTTTCAAAGAAAATAAAAGCTCAAGAGCTTTAGGTTGTAACGATATATAATGATACAACTATACGTCAGTAGTTTTGAATTAGAGATATAATTGAATTTTGTATAACACTTCCCCTCATTTAAAAAAAATTTTCATGTAAATTGTTTTTGTTTTTCAAAAATTTGTATGGACATTTTTTCAAAGCTTGGAGAAGGGATTTAGGAAATAAGGGGGTTAAATTCATTGTTTGGATTTTTGTTTTTTTTTTTTAATTTTTACTTTATTTTTTAAAGCTTTCAAATTCATACATTTTAATAAAAAAAATTGTTGTATTTCATAAACTGTACGACTGTTTTTCTTTAATAAAAAAATTTGTCTGAGATTTGAAAATTCGATATTTAATTTTATACCCTGCTTTATATATAGCTTTTTTAAACTTTATAAATTAAGAACAAAAGCTTATGCAGTTTATATTATATATAAGATTTTTCCTATATTGAAAATTATAATTTTAATAAAAGCTTTAAATACTTAAGCTCCTAAAAGCTCTTATACATAACGATACTTCTACTACAAAGCTTTAAAAATAAAGCGAATATTTAGTACAAAGTTTAACAGTAAATTAATAAAATACCAAACAAATTGCTTCAGTTTGTCTTTGCAACATTGTTGACACAAAATTGTCAGTAAAGTCTTGATACAAAAAAAAAAACAACAACAACAACTAACTAGTCAATTAATTGCAAAGTCAGTAAGTAATTATTTAAATACTTGATAGCAAAAAACATAACTATTTCCACAATATAAATTTTTTTTTTTTACAAAACAATATTGGAACATAAGGAAAAACTTTGCTGCTAAACTATACAATTAGACAGCAATTGTAATTATACCCTACAAACAAGTTAAAAATTACTTAGAAATATTTAACTTATTTAAAGATCTTTAACTAAAGATTTAAGTTAAAATAAAAAATATATTCACATATAAATAGAATACAAATATATACACATAACAATTAAATTAATGATCAGATTTCAAAACCACAGGAACAGCTTAATTTCAATATGAACAAAAATTAACTATTTAAAAGCTTATAGGCAACAATAGTTTTTAATTTAATTTTTTTTTTCATTTGCATCAAAAGACTTTTAAGCCGATCGATTGTTTTTGAAAAATAAAAACAAAAACAAATAAAAAAAAAACTAACTTTAGTCATAATAATAAATCCCAAAACCACATGTAATTCCCACTAAATGATATTATCACAGTAATAAAAATTAGGTAGCAGATCCCTTAAATTATAATCAATTTAAAAGAATCCGCACATACTAAACATTTCGCGTGCAACATCATCATAAAAAAAAACACAAAAAACAAAAGCGAGCAAAAAAAAATAAATAAAATTATAATAAAAAAATACAAAGTGGAAGCCGCATTTGGAAAATGTATATAACCAAAAAAAAATTAAAAAAAAAAAACAAGAGTCGTATACAACCCAACCCAAAAAGCAAGCCATAAAATGAATGACCGAACGTACAATGAACACCGGCCAAAAGCAACATTTAACGTTCAAGAAACCCTCATCAATTGTGATCCAACCATACAAACGATGAAGCTGAAGTTTATTTGTCTCGTTGGACGATTTTATGTCTGCAAAGCAGCAATAATAACAATAACAACAACAAACTCAAACTCAACAATGACGACGTTAAAGATGAATTTAAAGAAGAAGAAGAAAAAAAGGTTAAAGCCAAAAAGGCAAAATAAAAACAAAAACCAACGAAAACAATCTAACCATTCCAACCCAACCAAACAACTAGCTAGCCAGCCAGCCAGCCAGCCATTCAGCCGACAGCGATAGCAGCTACTGTTTACCGCCAAAGAGAAGATCAATGGGCGCATGCGCCCATTGATATATACGACAACCGTAAAGATGATGACGACGATTACAATGACGAGAAGCTTACTTTTGTTTTTGTGTTTTTTTCTTTTTCATCATAGTGGTCGTCAGCGTTATTATTCCACTTCTTTCATGGCTTTCTTTTAATAACACAGCATGTCCATGTGTAAATGCATTCGAAATACGAGTATTTATGCTGAAATTTCATTTATCTAAAAGAATGTTAACATTTAAGGAAATGTAGTTCAAGTCTCAAAAAGTCTTTTTGTGGGTTTTTCATTCCAAAGGAAAGCATTTTCGAATTAAAGTTCAATAATTCGATTTAAAAAATCCTTTAAAATTTTTCGTTTTATAAAAAACGAAATTTATAATTTCAAATAAAAAAGTTTGTTTTGAGAATTTTAAAATTTATTTTAGTAAAGCTTTTCCAAAACTGTCGAACCTAAGCATATTTTCAATATATATTTATTTTATATTTTCATGACTTGTTTTAATAGTATATAAACATGTTTGAAAATTCGAATTTAATTTCGAATATAGCTTTCTAAGCTTAGAGCTTTTTTTTATAATTTTCTTTATTTTAGTTTCTCATATTATATTAAAAATGTTTTTGAATTTTGAACACTTTGATCTGATAAAATTATAATAAAAAGAAATAATTTCGATGACTTTGCTGTAAGTTTTTAAAAAGCTTTTTTAAATTTTAGAGCTTTTTTTATAATTTTCTTTATTTTAGTTTCTCATATTATATTAAAAATGTTTTTGAATTTTGAACACTTTGATGTGATGAAATTATAATAAAAAAAAAATAATTTCGATGACTTTGCTTTATGTTTTCAAAAAGCTTTTTTAAGTGTTTTCCCATATGAATTTCAAAAAAAATGTAAAATAGGTTCCGATAATTTTTGCTTTAACTTCGAAAAGAACATTTTAAAGCTTATTTTGTATTATATATTAGATTTTGATAAAAATTAACTTTTTTATATTCGAAATTAAATTAATGAAATTTCGAATAAAATATTTTCAAAGCTTCGAATTTTAGTTTTTATTAAAGATTATAAGATAATTTTAAAAGAATTAAACTCTTTTATATTCAATATTTTTTAATATATATTTTTTTTTTTTATTAAAAATTAATAATTTTTTGATTTATCTTCTTAATATTATATTCGAAATACATATTAACACTTTTTTAATATATTCAAAGAATTAAAATAAAGTTCGAACTGGGTTTTAGGTACTGCGAATCTCAAAAATTCAACAAATAAATTCAAAATGTTATTCAGATTAGAAGAATTTTCTTAATATTAACTTCTCTCTGTGTTCGAAAACTCGAACAGTTTATTTAGGTTTAAAATTGTAAACTCAACTTTTATTTTTATTTATTACTCAACTTTTTATTGTCTCTTAGTTTATAATTTTTTATATGTTCGAAAAATTAAAATAAAGTTAGAATCAGCTTTTATGGTGTTCGAAGTCAAAAATTTTAATGAAATTTTTTTTATTTTTTTCTCATTTTCGAACATTCGAAATTAATTTCGAAACTTTTAAAAATAGTATAAATTAGTTTATTTTAGCTATAGTTTGTAAAACAGCATTAAATTTTTTAATGGTAACCGTAAAAAAAGCTTTTTTTATGCTTTCGGATTTAGAATTTTCAATTAAAACAAATAAGAATTTTATTATATTTCAGTAGCATATTATTAATATTAAAATATATTAAAATATAAATATTTTTCTTTATTCGAAAAGTCAAAATTAATTTCGAAATTTTTAAATGTTTTCAAAATTTATAATTTATTTCAATAGAAGAGTAAAAAAATAAATATTTTTTTTCTTATTAAAAGAAGTTTTTAAGTTTTCCAATTTTAACTCTTTTTATCACGTTCGAAAATTTGAACTTAATTTCGAATATTTTAAAAATAATATAAATTAATATATTTTAACTGTAGTAGGTAAAGCAGCATATTATTTTTTAAATTATGACTTTTTAAAGATTTTTTAATATAAAATTCAAAATTCTATTAGATTTTAATAGTTTAATAATATTCGAAAATTCGAATCTAACTTCGAATTTTTTAGTGACAAACAAAATATAAATATATTTTTTAATTAACTTAAAAAAAACATTTTAAAAGTTTTCGATTTTATAATTTTTAATAAATAATCAAAAAGTTTTGATTGAAAACGTTATTTTAAAGAACTGTTTTTTCACAGTCATGCTTCTTTTATTATGTTTGTATGCTTTTGAATGTTATTGTTATTGCGGTGCTGATCTTGGGCAAAAAAAAAAACTGAAAATTTTAAAATGTTTTACGAGACCGTTTCATCTTCACGTACAAAACAACAATAATACAAGAATATATATAACCGAAACAGACGTAATCATCATGCTCTTAATGTAGCGCATACTACCTGTAAACAATTTGAAAATCAAAAAAAAAAAAAAATTGCCACAAGCACATAAACAACAACAACTAGCAAGAAAACATCTTTAACGAAATGAAGAAGTAAGAAGCAGAGAAAAAAAAGCACAAAATTAAAGAATAACTTTACCGAAAACTCAAAGGAAAAAAATACATTTACTATAAAGTAGAAGTATATCAGCATTATTTTACTTTAGTTTAAGTACAATCGGTTTCTTACTTAAAACAACAGCAACAACAATAACAACATATTACTACCGCTACAACAACAACAACAACAACAAATAACCATACCTTGTCTCTTCACAGAGTCAAAGTTTTTTTATTTTTGTTTTTTGTTTATTTGTAAGTGTGTTGTATTTTTTGTATCTTTCTTTGCAACATGCCGCCAAATAGGCGGCATAATACAAAGTAAAAAACGGCACGGGCTTAGCGCGTTCAGCTTAAGTTATATCTCAAACATATATATATCTCAAATATATATATACATATACAATTATATACACACATACCTATATATATACCCAGATACTTCTTACACTTATACATTTAAACTACTTTTTATTTTTATTTTTTTGTATCTTTCTTAAATTACGGCTAAAACCAGATGGACAGACAGACGGACATAATCCAGCCAAACTTCTTGTTACTCTTTCAAAAGCAACACAAACAAAAATAAGCAAGTAACAATGAATATCAGCTTTAGCTTTTAAACTCCAGATCAGGGATGAAAAAATGCTTATAATTTAAACTTTAAACTAAAAAAGAAACTTTACTGAGTATTTTAAAATTCTTTAAGGTACTAAACAATTAAACCTCCTAAACTTGTTTGAACACAAAACAAAAACAATAAAACTTTTACAATTTCCCTGAAACTATTTAAAATATTAATTTCCCATCTCTGATTTAGCTTTAGTTTATATTTATTATACGAGTGGTTTTGGTTAGTTGGTTGCTTACCTTTTGGCTATCAAATTTTTCCTTTTTTTTCTCATTTTGTTGTTGTTTTTGAATATTTTCTTCTCTAAACGATCATAGTGTAGCTGTGTGTGTGTGTGTATATGTGTTAAACCTTTAAGTTTTATTTAAGAAATTTATCAGCTTCCGAATTACCTGTTTACTTATCAACTTTACTACTTTGTATACAAAATATGCAAAAGGATTTTTATATTTTCTTTAGTCTTATGTATGTACATATATTTTTTCATAGCCTTGAGCTTGTTTTCTTTTAAAATGTTAAATGTATTTATTACTTTTCTTAACATTTTTGCTGTTGTTGTGTTTTTGTTATTTTAGGAAATTCTTAAGAATAAGCGCTTTTTATATTTCATACATACATTCACATATAACAGGTGTTATTTTAGGTCAGTAATTAGTTGTTTATAATATTATTATTATTATTATTGTTGTTGTTTATTTTTCCTGAATTAAATAACCAAAAAAAAGGATTAAAAACAAGTCACATGTTTGCTACTAAATAAATAAATAAATAAACAAGAATTTTAGGATAATTAAAATAATAAATTTATGTTTGTATAGGGAAAAGAAAGCCGTGTTTTTTTTTGAAAACTTTTATTTTTTCTTAGATATATTTTTCTAAAATGAAAACTATTTTGAAAAATTAAAAAATTCCCGTATTTAAAAATTGTAAATTAATTTTGAAGAATTTTTTATTTTAACTCGAACATATTCATAAAATATTTTATGAAATAAAGCTCTTTAAACTTTCAATCTATATTGTTATAATCATTTTTGATATACAATTTATTAATATATCTTAACTATTTGTTGGATGTAGTTTTTTTGTTTCACTGAAAATATTTTTTCGAAAAAATTTATAATTTCTATTATACTAATTTATCTCCTGTGTTCAAAAAATGATTTCAAAAATTTTAAAAACATTCATAAATGTTTGTCATTCAAATAAACATTTTTAATCTTTCGAATTCATTTTATTATTATTATTATTCTGTTTAAAAATCTTATAGTTTTTTACTCATTTTAAATAAGGAAATAAAAAAATTTCTTTAAATTTCTTTTTAATAATTTTTAATCTAATTCATTTGTACTTATGTTTATGTTGTAATCAAAAAAATTCTCAAACTTAATTTTGAACTTTTGAACTATGTCGTCCATCTATCCTTCAGATATGCCTGGCTGACTGGCTTGTTGTTTGTCCATTTAAACAATATGAACAAAGTGCTTGTAGTAGTTTAACAAATATTTTGATAGACTTATATAAATAATTATATTGTAACATTTTTATAATCGTTCCATTATTTTCTTATTAAAAGAATCTTCGAAACCCCACCATAGACTTAAATATGTCCGTCCGTCTGTATGGACGTCAGTAGGGCGACGTTTATCCATGTAAACCTTTCTTTCAATAAAATACTTGTAGCAATTTTGAAAATATGTTAATTGAATTTGGTTTAAATAAATATATATTATTAGCACCAAATTATGTATGATATGTAAATTAGTTTGTAACTAAATGATATCTGTCCGTCCGTCTAGATAGTATGACATTCTGATTGTTTGTTCAAAGTAAACTATATGAACAAAGGTACATGGTTCAGATTTACAGATATCTATGTTAAACTTATCTGTATATGTTAAACTTATCTGTATACTATTGTCCGTCCGTCTAGATGCCTAACAGACTGGCTGTTTGAACGAACATATGAACAAAGTATATATTGCATTTTTACAGATATCTAGATGACACTTACTACAAATTATTATATATAGGGTATAGGGTTATAATCAATCCATTATTTTGTAAATAAAACAGTTTTCGAAGAAAATCTTCGAGATAACGATGTCTGTCCGTCTGTTTGAACGTTAGTGGTTTTCTGTCTGTCTTGTAAATAAAGTACATGTTACAATTTTGAAGATATTTTCATTAAACCTAACACAAATGATTATATTTGTAGAGGAATATGATCAGTAATGATTATTATGTATCTAACAGAATCCTCGAAATACAAGCATACACTACACGATGTCTGTCTGTCCGTCTAGACGCCTGACAAGGTGGCTGTTTGTCCATGTAAAACAAGAGAACTACGTACATATGGAAGTTTTATAAATATCTAGATAAAACTTACCACGAGTTATTATAGCTTAAAATTAATCAATTATTTTGTTAATCGAAGCACCAATTTAACGTCTGTCTGAATGTCAACAGGCTGGTTTCGATCCATGTAAACCTTATGACAAAGTACTCATTGCAATTTTGATAGCTTAATAGTTTCAGAGATATTATATTAAGAACCAAAAAAATAGCATTAAGAGTGACAAGTTAAAAAGCAAATACTCCTTCCCAAAGCTAAGCAGCCAGTTCGAAAAAAACTTGTTTTCAAATTTCAATCTAATAATTTTATTAAAAATATTTAAACATTTAATTCTTTCTTTTAAAAGATTATTTCTCCTCTTAAGATACCGAATGAAAAATCTAAAATTTAGCTACCAGCACAATTTATTTCCAATAATTCATTAAACCATCATCAAACCCTGACATCTTATCTAACCAATTTAGGTAGGCCAACAATATTAAAAAAAGATTTAAATAATACAAATTTGTATTTATACCCCACAGTTCTGCTCATTGATAGGAGAAATGTTTTCGTTTGTAATATATTTTGAAATAATTTAATAAGGTAGGTATAACAATGAATAATTAAGGAGGTTAGAAAATAATCGGAATTTTTAGGGGAAAAATAAACAAATAAGTGGATAAGAGTTATGTTATCTCAACTGTAGAGTGATTATTTGTTTGGTAGCCGATTCGCTTCATTAAATTTATTAGACAAAACTGCAGGGCTCCTATGAGTTTCTATAACTTTTGCAAATTTCTCATAGAAATATATGTTTGTGTGTCTTTCAATATGTTAATTTCATATACGATTTTTTTCGGATTATTAACACGAGTAGCATTTTAGCTTATCAAAACTTAATTTTTTATAATAAATATTTTATAACTTTTTATAGACATTTACTACTAAATTAATTTAAATATTCATTCAATCAACGCTAGACCGAAAGCACAGAAAAACATAATAAAAACAAAAACAAAAAAATCTTTTTTTACCAAAATTTCTTAATTAACTTTAAAATACAATAAGATATACTGTAGAAAATAAAAATAACAAAAAAGCTTTAAAGTTAAAAAAAAAAAAAAAAACATTAAAGCGGTTTTAACTCTTCTGTCATATAACTTTGATTTTTGCCGCCTCTAAAAAAAACAATAACAAAAATAAATCTCAAACGGCCTACAAAATTTAAACATAATAAAATGAAGCAGTCAAAAAATTTTAACAAAAAACAAAACTAAATAGCAAAATAAAAAGACTTTTTTAAAACCAAAATTTAAAAAAAAATCTTATTAAATAAAACTAATAAAAATCAGGAGAGTGAAAACACACAAAAAAATCAATTTAAATAAAATTCAAATCAAACTGAAACACACACACACACTAACATATATTTCGATTAACTAATTCACAGCGCCAGTGATTAAAATATTGATAAGAATACAAATTAAATTCAATTAAATTAAACCGCCTCTATTTTTTTTTTTTGTAAAACTATCAAACAAAAGCCTCCAGTAAATACCAAAAAAAAACTATCTAAAGGGCCGACCGATTGGCTGACCACTTCACTTCCAACGGCCATCAAAGTGAAACAAATCAAATTCAAATAAATGTTAAAAATGTTTATTTTAACGATATTAAGTTTTAATTTTTTTTTCAAAAGAAATTTTAACGTTTTAAACGTCTTGTTTGATATATATATATATATATTTTTTTTGCAATGTATTTGTTTTTTTTTTTTATTACAAAAAAATTTTGTATTTGTTATTGTTTGTATTCAAAATTGTAACCTTTTTATTTTATTTTTTTTTACTAACATATGTATATAGAATTTGAAGTGTGTGAAGTTTACCGCCTGTTCTTAACATTCAGGCCTTTTAAGATTGTAAATTTGTATCAGTCAATGATAATAATGATGATGAGACTTTTAATGAGCCCAAATGTCTAATATTGACAATTTATTCAATAGCATACTTACTACTATTTTGTTATTTTGTGTTTGAAATCGCCGTAGATTTAGTTTTATACCACTTTAAAAATGAATACGAGTATAAATTAGAACTAAAAATGCCCAACAGTTCTGATGTTAGATATATTGAATCATTACCATTATTTGGTTTGCTGGTTATTTAAACATTTGCCTGTACTAGGAAAAAGTAACTAGATCTTCAGATTACAAAAGAAATTAAAAACTATTACTTCAGCTACACTAGTGACCACTAAGGGTAAATAAAGTGGCCAATAGTTTTTGTTTTGCTTTGGGAAAGGGAATTAATGGACGAAGAATTAGAAACTACAAGGTCATTCCAATGACCTTTAACTTCTGCTTGCATTAAAAAAATACCAACAAGGAGCAGTTATTTTATTAGTGAAAACATAAGCAAATGTCATAAATACAACTAATAAAACTGTAGGGTTATATCTTCATACCATATTTGGTAATAAAAGTGTGCCAAATTTAAATATGTATTAATTAGGAAGTAATTACGTCTAGTTTACAGTGCTAGAAATATATGAATTCTTTGAAGTATTGATTCTTAAAAAAAAAAAAAATAAAAACAATTTTAAAAGGGGAATTTCTACAAAATCACCAAATATTATTATTAAAAAAAAACATTATACATTTAAAAACGAGATATGGGTCTATATTTGGATATGCCGAATCTTTATACATTTCAACAAATAAAATTTTCGCCTTAAAATATGCTTTCACATTACAATGCTTAATACACATGTTTGTGTGTGTGTATTCATATTATTTTCTTAGTTTTTAACCCATGACTCACTCGGCTGTTTATGTTCAAATTTGTTCAAAACGATTTTTTATAAAAGTATTTATGACCGATCTATATAAAAATAAAAATCTTTAGTATTAACAAACATCAAAAAGCATTTAGTCCGTTATCTGTATAATAACCTGTTAAAATATTAAAAAAAAATTCCAAAGCTTATTTGCAAAAGCAAATCTTAATTTAAACAGAGGCTTCAAGAACTCGAAAACCGGGTTTTGAGCATATCGCCGCCATTGCTAAAATTCAATAGCAAATTTTTCGAAAAGAATTCCGATAGTTTTATTCATATATTTTAATGTCAGTTCTGTCAGTCAGTGGGCTTCATAAACTCTATTTCAACCGACACACAGATGGGCGGATATGGCCCTATGGTCATTATCTTTTGCTTTCCAACGAAAATAGTGGAAATTATTACAAAGGGAATGACAAAACCTCTACTCTTTGTTAATGAAAAATTTAGTTTTCATTAACAAAAATAAAAATTTTTGTCAACCCGGATTTTAAATCTAAATTTTTTGTTCTTACGATAAATAAAACTTTAGTTTTTTTTTTTTAATTTTTAGAATGTTTTTTCACGAAAAGATCAAATTTTCGCCAAATAAAAAATTATTAAAAAATAATAATTTAGATTAAAAAATAAGTTTGAATTTTTTTAAAAACCTAAAAAAAACTTTTAAATTTTGAAATAAATATCTGAAACAGTAAAGAGTAGTCGTGGTTCACACACAGCAATTTTTAAAATATTCGAACATAAATCACTACTAAAATTGCTTCTACGTTAAAGAATCTTTTCAAAAATTTTCTGTTTTTGAAATTGTTTTCAAACTTGAAAATTAATTTTGAATCATCGAAATATAAAAATTTATTATTATATATATTTTCGAAATTAAATAAGAAACAACCATAACAACTATACCTCGTTTTTAATAAAATTGACATAAAAATACACATTTATATTTCAATAGATTTTATAAATTCGAAATTAAATTTAAACATTATTAATAAAAAAAAAACAATAAAAAATCACTACTTCACTAAAATTAAACTAAATAACTTTAAAATTTGCAAAAATAATGTGCTTTTAATTAATAATAAAAATATTGCAAACTTAAAAATACGTCTTACTTTTAAATTTATTTCGAATAATTTTGTTTACAGAAAAAACATTAAAAATTGTACGCACATTAAATACATTTAAAATAATTCCTTAATTTCAGAATACGAATCTTTTTATCTAATAAACAATACATTCTTTTATAAACCTGTCATTGCATTTCCCTCACCCTCCACCTCAAACAATCCTTGTTGTGTTTTGCTTGCAATGAATGCAAGCAAACCTTATTGATGACGTTTGCTAATGCAAATAGCATCTATAGATGGCGCTTAAAATAAATAAATAATGTTTATAAACAAAACACGTTTACGTCAAGCTAACAGAACGCTGACTTAACAAAACCGATGGGTATGCTGATTAAAACAAAAAATAACAACAACAATAAAGATCAATTGAAATTAAAATCAATACCACAAAATATAGTAAAGTAATAATAACGTTATCGTTATTATGGTATAATTGTTAATCAAAAGAAAAAAAAACTTAAAATGATTTATTTAAGGTGCGGCAATTTATTTTAATTTTCTTTACTTGTTCAAAACTAAGCGCCATTTAATTACACGCCATCAAAAGACTTTTATAGATCAAAGTTTTTTTTTTCTTTTGTTTATATATTATTTAATTTGCTGTTGCGGCTAAAAAGGCGGCCACATAAAAGGTAAAAAATAACTTGATTTACTAGATAGACATAACTCTTTTTTTATACTCTTTATTGATTTTTGCTTTAATTAACAACCCAGCACCCTCCCACTCTTTGGCACTCTGTCTATATCGTTTTTTTTTTTTACTTGGTTGGGGTGTCTGTCGTCTGTCATTTTGTTAGTAGTTATTATTTATTATTGGAATGTTGTAAATGACAAGGAAACTTGTTTATTTCTTTTCAAAAGGGTAATTAAAATGTCACAACAAAGATAGGGGAGTGAGCAATTATATTAGGTGGGAGGGTGTTGGTTGGTTGTTGTATATAGGGAACAATTAGTAATTTGTTATAATCAATGTGTTGTTGTCGTTTTACAATGTTTATAAACATGTTAATGAATATTTTGTGAGTGAAAGAATAAATCAAAAATGTTGCCGCCAATGGTTTATATTTATATTTTATTTAAACGCGTTGTTTTTTTTTTAATTTTATTCATTCATAAATAATAATTACTCTCTCTGTTCGTAAATATGAATGAATATTTTTCTACAATTTCCTTTTGTTATGATTTTCTAAATATTTTTGTGTGTGTTTTTTTTTATCATCTGTCGCTTTTTTATTTATTTGTTTAACTATTTTTATGTTGTTCGTTTTTTTGTTGTTCGTTTCTATTTAAATAAACAATAAAAAAAATATTTGCTTGCTGATAAAAAAATAAAATTAAAAAAATAAACTTCAAATTTTTGATTGTGCAAAAAATCCCTAAGCGGTATTTTGGAGTTTCTTTAAAAACTCGTCGTCATCATTTTTTATTATGATCATCAGAAAAAATAAATATTTGAAATAAATAGGCACAGTGGGAACGAATTACCTATAGGTGTCAATAAAATAAGATAACACATTCATTCTTATGACAATTGAAAATTTCCGAATTTGACTTTCGGACTTTTTTCTTGGTTGTTTTTTCCTGGGTAGTAAGTAGGTGTATCAATCAAATCGACTTTTGAAAAAGTCCAAATCGACTATTTGGTTTGAAAATGATCGATAAATCGACTTTCTTGTTGCCAGATAGTCGAAAAGTCGATAATAGTCGGTAAAACTCGAAAAGTCGAAGCACATTTTTGGTTTCCAAGTTTAATTGACCCTCGTTATCGTAAGTACATGCTTTTGTTTAAGAAATATATTAAGGCTACAACGAACGGTACACCCTGTATTTCTAGTATTGGACAGACAGACAACATGCTATGACTGTAATAGTAAATGCTAATTTTTTAAAATTTATTAATTAATTAATATGTTATCTAAAGATAAAACAAAATAATCATCTATCTAATGTCTAATCAAACAGGTGTCAAAAACGCACGGATCACCTAAAATGTTAGTGTTGCGAAAATGCATCAATTGCGACTGATTTCCTTAAATCGGCTCTCCGAAAATAGCCTAAAATTTTTTCAAAAATAGTACGATTTCTGAAATTTGTTATCGCAATCTTAAAAACAAATTTTATGCCAAATTTCATAAGTTATGTATCTATCTCAAGGGAATCATCGTCTAGTGGTCCGAAATGGGTTAAGAATTTTTCAACATGTCTGTTTGAAAACAGTTTTTTGTAGGAAAACTATTTTTAACTCGTATCCATTCCCTGTTTTTTCTTTCTTTTCAAGAACTATAAAAAAAGCTTCATTCAAAATTGTACTTCTTTAGTAAATAAATATCATTCCTAATGATCTTTACCGCAGTCTTAAAAAAGATCGCTCGGGTTCAAACATTAAACTTAAAATGGCCTAAAACCCCAGCAAAACAACAAACAATCCAACCAAACAAATAAAATACATTACATTTGTTTGCAACACCCTGTGTCTTTAATCTTTTACAAATAATATCATCATCATATTCTTTTCATGCGAGTTGTCTGCTTTATTTCTTTCCATCATCATTTTTGTTTTTGTCGACAACAACCACGACGACGTAGTCGTCATCATCATCGTCGTCAACATTGTGTTCGTTCGGTAAATGTCTTTGATCTTATCGCAAAGCTTCTTTGCTCGCATTTTGATCAAAGCAAGTTTTTCCGCCAAAGTGGTGGTAAAAAAGTAACAGAAAAAGACCAATACAAAAATAAATAACAACACAAACAACAACACACAACTACTACTATGTATGAATAATGACAAAATAACAAAAAATCAAACAAAATCACACACGTATAAAAAAAACACATTAACAGAAGTACAAACAAAAACAAAAGACAAAAAACAAAACAAAAAATGAGCGAGACCCATCCATTTCAACATGTTGCTAAACAATGTTTAAACAAACATGTTGAGATACAAATGTTGCAACGGCGGCAGACATAAAATATTTGACGACGGCAGAACTGCAACATTCGACTTCGGGTTTCTTTTTATAATTCTCATTTAGTTCATAAAATTTTTCGCATATAGGCGGAAAATTTTCCTTCCGGTTTGTGTCTTTTCTTGTCTGGTAAGAAACAAACAGACGACAGATTTTTGTAAAAAAATTTTTATGAATTTTTTTTGTCTAAAAAATTTTTTTTTTATAAACAATTTTTTTTTTGGAAATTTTTTTTCTTTAGAAAAAAAATTTTTTTTTTAGGAAAAAAAATTTTTTCTAGAATTTTTTTTATGAGAAAAAATTTTTTTTCAAATTTTTTTTTTTCAAAATATTTTTTTTTCAAATTTTGCTGTGTGGTGAATTTCTCAGGTGTGGTGAATTTCCGGTGTGGTGAATTTCTCAGGTGTGGTGAATAAAATTTTATTCACCACACAAACCGTTACTCGAAATAAATGCACGGCATTATCGACGCACTTCATTACCCTGTTAGCTTCACTGCCTTACCCTCGATTTCGCCATAATTTTTTGTTGGTTTTTGTCAATACTAGCATAGTGTAATGGTACTTAGTGGATACAAACTTTAAAATTATAGCTCCATAATCTATCTGACTCACCCTTTCATTTCTTCTCTTTTTCATTGCAGACACAAGCCCCAAAAACCTCATTCCAAACACAAGCCACATACCAAATGGACACCACAAAATATGCCACAATTTCCTGTAGTAGCATGTTAACAGTCAGCAGCACAACGATGCCATGTACATGTCGAAGCAAAAACACAATAACGTCGTCAACAACGTTTTGCCACCACAAATTGTCTTCCCCATCAACAATACGCATTTTTAATTTAACTTACATACTCCTGCTGGCTATTACACTACTACCCTTAATGTACACCAAAAATATTGTGGTCACAGCCGCTCCTTTGGACCAAAGTGATGCACCACCACCCTCAACAGCAGCGTTGGTAACGAAAACCGCCGCCTCAAATGCCATTAATTCCTCCGCCGTGGTGGCTTCAATAATGGAACAAAATCTTAAAATTAATTCCGTACAAATACCACCACCAGGCAGTGTAGTAGTGTCCACTCCCCATCCGGAACATAATAGGGCTTTGAAGAAGGCTGCTTTATCGAATCGTTCCATAGTTTGTAATGATGGTACAGCGGCGGGTTTTTATTTACGCAAAAATCCCAATTCCAAAAAATGGATAGTGTTTTTAGAGGGAGGCTGGCATTGTTATGACAAGAAAACGTGTAGAGCCCGTTGGAACAGACTAAGACATTTGATGACCTCCTCCGATTGGCCCGAAACTAGAGATGGTAATTTTATTAAAATTTAAAATTAAAACATAGTTTTTGACGGTTGGTTCTTTTTTTTGTCTGTCTCTTTTTAATATTTTTTAGTGGGTGGCATTTTATCTGCATCTCCCGAAGAAAATCCTTACTGGCATAGTGCCAATCATGTATTAGTACCCTATTGCAGTAGTGATTCCTGGTCGGGCACCAAGGATACTTTCGAGTCCAATGAATTTAATTTTCGCTTTATGGGTGCATTGATTTTAAAACAAGTTATAGCCGATCTTATACCCATGGGCTTGGGACGAGTACCTGGAGCAGAACTTTTACTAGTGGGATCTTCGGCTGGTGGTTTAGGTGTTATGCTAAATTTGGATCGTATTACCCATTTTCTGCAACAAGAACGTAAACTACAAGTTACTGTACGAGGTGTTAGTGATTCTGGCTGGTTTTTGGATAGGGAGCCTTATACACCTTCAGCAGTAGCCTCCAGTGATGCTGTACGCCAGGGTTGGTCTTTGTGGAAGGGTTTATTGCCAGAAGCTTGTGTTGAACAGCATAAAGCAGAACCTTGGCGTTGTTATTTTGGCTATAGACTCTATCCCACTTTAAAAGCTCCCCTTTTTGTTTTCCAATGGCTTTTCGATGAAGCTCAAATGAGAGCTGACAATGTAGCGGCCCCTGTTACGCCACATCAATGGAATTATATACATGCCATGGGTGGAGCTTTACGCTCTTCTTTGGATAATGTTACTGCAGTTTTCGCTCCTTCCTGCATAGGACATGCAGTTCTTTCTAAGCGAGATTGGACTACTTTAAAAATCGATGATATATCTTTGCCAACCGCCCTAAGATGCTGGGAACATTCCACCAGACCACGCAAAAAGCGTCATGATAAATTGAAACGTTCCACAGAAGCTACAATCACTCACAAGAAGGATAACAATAAGAGAAGACACGAGAAACAGCACAAGGAGAAACAGCGCGATAAAAAGAAGAATAACAGTAACAATAACAATGGCGATAAAAAACGTTTAACCAAGGCCGAAAGAGAAGAACGTAAACGTTTAAGGCATGAGCAGCAAAAGCGAAGAGAAGAAAGACGCAATCGCCGAAAGAATAATATCGTAGCCTTTCACGAGAGCAATCTTACAAATTCGTTAGGTTTAAATGAAAACTCTACCGATGCTCAGCAGCAACAACGTAAGCTAAACAAACGAAGACGTAATGAATTGGAAAAACAAAAGAGAAATCAAAATAAACAAAAAAAACGTCAACGTAGAAAGAAAGAACATAACAATTCTGTAGATAACCAACAGCCTGAAAGAGAACTACAAAAGGAACAACCTGTTTTAGTGGTAGTAGAGAAACGGGCCAATAGTGCCAGCAAAATTAACAGACGTAGCGGTGTACCCCGAGTGCCAGAAAGATGTTCCTTACGACTATTGGAACGTTGTAGCTGGCCCCAGTGTAATAATTCCTGTCCCACCTTAACAAATCCGGTAACGGGTGAAGAAATGCGATTTCTCGAATTATTGGCATCCTTTGGTTTGGATATTGAAGCTGTGGCGGCAGCTTTGGGTGTGGATATGCAAACTCTTAACAATATGGATCGCACCGAATTGGTTAATATGCTAACGCAACAGGTCAGCTGATCAAAAGATTATACTCAAACTGGGAGTATAGAGTAAAACTCCTGAAGGTTAATTATAGTGAGATTAGGTAGGAGCTTAAAAGCTTTCAAATGCAATGAGTACTTAATTACAAATCTTAAAGTAAGAAAACGGTACGTGTGAGAAAATTACCAAGTAAAATCTCTTAACAAATTTAAAAATGTTCATAAACTAAATAAAAAATAAACGTGTAAATAATGTAAATAACTTTCCTACATTTTAAGTACTTAAAAGTTCAAATTAGTTTTGTAAGTTTAGTTAGATTTAAGAAAGTAATGTAAATAATTTTTATCTAAAGAAAATTATTATTTATTTTTTTTAAGAACTTAAAGCTTTAAAAACGAAAAGAGAAATGAAGAATTAAAAACATGGCGAAATTTCAATGCGCCTTGATTAAAAAACTAATAAGCTTTAAGTTCTTTTGAAGATAACAATTTTTTAATAGAATTTTTTACTCAAAAAATGTGTTGTATAAAATGTAAATTTAATTTTTTTATCTAAAATATATTTATAACCAATATATGGTCCCTTCATTCATTAAGCTTAACACAAAATGCAACACACAAGACTGTTTATTGTTACAATATAAAATATATAAATATATTTAAACTCCCACACAATTTATAATCATAATAATTAATTCTATTTAATTTCACAACAAAATAAGTAGAATTTAAATAAATACTCCTAAGCTAACTAAGGTCACCTAGGCTACATCCGTAGATTTTTTAAAGATGCACTTTTTAGTAAAAACTAAAAATTTTGTATATGTTTAAGGTGACCATATTTAGCTTAATATAGAATCCATACATAATTAAATATTTAACACATAAACTGACATAAAATACATACATATTTTTTATATATTATAACACTTATAACACATACAGTTTCAAAACCTACCTCATCTATTTAATAATAATTGTTGATTTTGTTTTATTTTATTATTTTTTATATTTTTTAATAATATTAATTTAAACAAACACTAACTAATCCCTCCTTTTAAATAGATTTTTAGAAAACAAATCTTATTTTAACTATGAAAAAAAACTAAAGCTACTTTGTCTTTACAAATTACAAATTTACAAATTGTTTGTTGGGTAAGAAAGCAAACATTTATAAAGCTACCGGACAAAGAGAAAAAAAAAAGATTTTTATTATAACGTTAATTAAACTTAAATGTTTAAATCTGAAAACAAAAAAAACTAGCAAATACTTATATAAAACAATTATTTCCTTCCATATTAATTTATTAAACGTAAAAAAAACAAAAACAAATAAAATGAACAGTAACAAATATTTTGTACCTGTATTAATTACATTTTTACTTTATATTCATGTAATTTAATCAAACAAATCAATCCAATCAATACAAACCAACCATAACATTCCTTCTGTTTATTATTATAATTATTATTATTATTTAATTAATATTTTGAACTAATTTAAATAATTTATTTATTATAATTTTAAGTTTTTTTTTTATAAAATTTTTTGCCTAAATATTCCAAAAATCATAACATTTTGACAAAAATATAAATTAATTCTCGAATACCTACTTCTTATAAATTCTTTTTAGATTATTTTATGTACTATAATGAAAAATAAATAATTAACAAAAATGTTCTGTTTTTATACATCTTGTACAGTTTTAGTATTTAATATTATTATTATTATTAATTTCTAAATTATTGTTATTTAAATACAAAAAAGAACTAAAAATTGAAACAAATATTATTAAATATAAAAAAAAAAAAAATAATAAAAAATCAAAGTACAACAATTTTTAAAAATAATTAAATTCTTATGTTTTCATTATAATACTACTCAGATAAAAAAACTGAACAGTTTTAATGGCTGCCCCGAGTAACATTTTGGACTTCATAATACTGGTTTAGTTATTTCCCCAGAAGCAAATTTTTGTTTTTCGATAAAATTAACTACTTATTTAAATAGTTACTTGGTAATGAATGTTTCATGATTTTGACTGTTGAAAGCAGGATAGAGCTCGAACGGAAAATTGTAGGAAGACGAAATTTGGCGCAATCATTTGTCTTTTATAAGGTTTGTTTGCAAAATCCGTAAGTAAACAACAAAGTTATGGGCAAAATTCTAGAAGCACCTTGTGCTTCTAAATCAGTTTTCTGCTGATATCTCTCAAAAACGAAAGCATGTATGACAAGGAAATTTTGTACGAAAAGTTTCAGGGTCAATATATAGCCATGGTTTGCCCAATTACCCGCCCACCTGCCATATTAGGAAAATACTAGAAACACAGGGTGTCCATTGTAGCTTCATTTCAAAGTTTTTTTACTGATATAACCTAGAAATTAGCATGTACGAAAAAGCAATTTTGTACAGATAGTTCGAGGGTCAATATAAATTTGGAAACTAAAGATGGCGACATCCGCCCACTTTACGCCCACCTCCCTTATAAGGTGAAGTTTCCACGAAATTTTATTCACATAATTCAGTAGTGATCCGCCCACTTTACCGCCCGCCTTCCATATAGAAAACATACTAGAATGACAGGTCGTTGTAACTTCATTTCATAGTTCGCTGCTGACATCTCTTAAACCAAACAAAAAGTTAACGAAAAGTTGTACGGATAGTTCGAGTGTCGTTATAAACTCAGAAACCAAATATGGAAGTGGTCCGCCCACTTTACCACCTACCTTCCATATAAGGTAAAAAAATGTTAATGAAAATTTGTATAAATAATTCAAAGACCAATCTAATCTCGAAAACAAAAAATGGTCGGCGAAATACTTTATTAGTAGAAACTCAGGGTGTCTGTTGTATCTTTATTTCATAGTTTTCTGTCGATGTCTATTAAATAAAAATNNTACGTATAGTTTGAGGGTCGATATAAATTTGGATACCAAAAATAGGCTTGGCCCGCCCACTTAACGGCCCACCTTCTATATAATGTAAAATTTTAAAAACTTGATGGTTGGGTATAATATATTCGGTCGGAGGAGCCGAATATAACATTTTTCGAAAATTTATATTGAAAATTTTTAAAAGTCAAGTAAGAATTTAAAATTGTCGTATGCAGTATTATTTTAAATATATTTTTATTTAATTAAGTT
>MINK01172404.1:0-27159 GCA_001735545.1 Phormia regina
TTTTTTTAATCATTATCATAACTTTGACCACTAAAATGTAAACTTATGTACGCACATCAGTTTCAATACTATTAAGTACAATACAATACTTCTTATCGCTAAACACCCGCCAATGAAAAAGTAATAAAAACAAAAGCAGAAAAATTATTAATAAAATAAAATATTCCTGAAATATTTTATTGATACTAACTGATTAATAATGGTACAAAAAACAATATCGTGGTAAATATTCTTATCAAAAAAAAAAAAAAGAGTCGATTTTATGTACAAAAAAAAAAAAAAAAAAAAAAAAAACAGAATTTAAAGTATCAATAGAATATATATAACAGACTAAAAAAATCCCCATAAACAAAATTAATCATCGATTTTTTTAATTTTTGTCATTTTTTTATCTTTAAATAAAAAAATAAAAAAATGTAATAATATCGATTTCATTAAACAAAAGAAATTACTAAAAATAATTTAATATTTTTTTAACTTTATAATAAATTCCTTTACAATGTTTCACTAATTTTCTTATACGATTTTACGTTTTATTATTTCTTTACTAAAAAACTGTAGTATTATTATTCATGATCCTTACAAGATTGTTTGTACTTCCGTTTGTTTCTCAAGGTAAACTTTTCAGATGCTGCCAATATCTCTAATTTAAAATCTATTTTTTTTTTTATTTTTAATTTGATAAATTCTTTAAATATTTTAACTATTACTTAATGAACATAAACAAATTATAGATAGTTAATGATATCATAAAATAAAATTAAAAGTAATGATATCATAAATATTTACACATTTAATTTAAATTATACTCACCGTTCCACTGATATCATGACCAATGAAAATCGCACGTACGGTCAAATAAATCATAAAACTAACATTTATGAGCCACAAAACGAAACCTTTAAATGATAAGATCATCATGGATATAGAAGCCACCATACCAGCTAATAATTGGGCTGCATCAGGATTTATATCACCAGCATACATGCTATCTAAATTGAAATCGTAAGCTTTATGCATGAAACGACCATAGTCAATGCCAAATATTATCCCTAAAGCTAAATCCATGCTACAAATACAGAAAGTTACCAAAATCCAAGTCCATAAAACACCACTAACAACACGGGGTTGGTCAGGTTTAAGATCTATTCCAGCAAGAAAAGAAAAATAATTACGAATTGCTTTAAGTATAAATTCAAAGAAAACTTACACGTCATTATTAGAACTGAAGCCAAAAGCCAACATACCGCCACCGCCAAATACACACTATCCCATATAACAATATCTTGGGGATTTAAGACAGTATGTACTTGTCTTAGCATAGTAGTGTTATAGGAGGGTATAGTATTGGTACCACAAGAACCCAAAAAGTATAGATCTATAAATACAATTCGAAATAGGCTGCCATAGTTGAAGGTTCCTTCAATAGTTATAACACAGCTATATGATAAAATGCCAGTTAAAGTTAAACCGATCCATATTAAAGATTGGACCTGAAAAGGAATAATTTTAATCAAGAAATAATTGCATTATTTCGGACCATATTATAGTGTCTTTTAGGGAATATTTGATTAGCTAAACACTTAAGTAAAATTTTGCAATCGTTCTATTTTTATTTTGCGGTACATATATTACCAATAGCAAGTATTGATCAAATCTGACTTAGGAACCTTTGCGGTTTAAAACATGAATATTTAAAAAAAAATGAAAAAAAAATGTCGATTTTTGTCCAAAAGTTTATATTCATTATTGTTTATAATTTCTTAACTAAAATGTACCTTTTTAACCCTGAGTATACCAATTATTTAATTATAAAAATTTACATATATACATACATACATACATACATACATACATACATACATACATACATACAAACAAATTTAATAAATTATAAACATATTTTCATAAAATAGTTTTAGTTAACATATGATTTATATTGATGAATTTTGAAATTACGACATTAACTTTATTAAGTTCGAAACGACTTTATTGAAAGTTTAAAGGTCAAAGTCCATTATATAAATATCAAAGCTCATATTAATAATTTAACTCTATTCTTCTCGTTCCGAAAATCAAGTTGGACAATATAACCTTAAGAAAAAAGCTTCATTATATTTATCGCCATGCAAAAGGCCAAACGTCTTCATTCTCCGAAAAACGAATGTAGTTCACAAGCCGAAAGAGAATGAAAATGCTGTTGATGTTTCATTTTATTAAACAAAAAAAAAAAAAAAACTCTTGGAGAAATCAAATGTGAAGAATACCAATGTTTTTTACATATAAACAAATTTTGGAGGTGGAAAATTGGTTTCTCTAAAGACCTATACTTCGTTCACAAATCCAAAAAGAAAAGCTATCTATATCATATGCAAAAAAATCAAATTTTATTTTCGAAATTCGAAAATGTCAAAAATTCAAATTTTTATTCTTTGCTCCACAAAGAAATTTTCAACAAATGTTTTTCCAACTTTATGTTAAGAGGTGGATAAAACGTACATAGATGAGAATTTTTATTATTATTATTTTTTTTTTTTTTTTTTACAAAAATCTTAACCATTTTGGTCCACACGTAATATTTTGAAGAGAGAGAGAGAGAGATAGAATTTTACAATTGCGAATACAAAAACGTAGAGAAAAGGTGTAATGATAAATTTGTTTCAAATAAAACAAAACCATATTCCGTTAAAATCAATGCATACATTTTGATTTTATTCACAAATTCGCCATAACTTACATAGACAAATTGTTTTTTAAATTTTCTAATGAGCATTTTAATGAAATGGGTCTTATTTTGTTGGCAACAAATTTATCATATGAAAATTTTGATGACTTCTAGTAAAAATAAAATAATTGTATAAAATTTAATTTTTTCTTTTTGAGAAAAAGGACTTAATATCTCTCTAACTCTGATCCGTATTGAAAAGTAGAGTGATATATTTTCGAATAAAATCAAACAATTACTTTTTTTTTCGAGATATGTTTCAATATATAGTGCAATCTCCATAATTTTACAAATCGCGAGAATTAAATTCGAAAAAAGTGCATTAGACAGAGGAACCCCGTGCCGTGTACAAAGACTTTAAACTTAAGACCTTTAAACCAACCTCCAGCAAAATAAGTTTTCATTTTAATTTTAAATATAAACATATTCAATTATTCAATTACAATTGTATATTTTAATGTTAAAATCATATAAAAGACTTATTTTTGGTTAATTTATCAATTGATGCAATAAGAACATTTATTGAAAACCGAAAATTTGTTATATATTTTGTAAAAAATAATATAAAATTTGAATTTTAATCATCTGAATGAAAATGAAAATAGTTTATGTAGCCAATGAGCGGATAAATATTGTTATATTTCATCTAAAATACTTTTTAATTTTAAATCTTTTGGTTTAAAATTAAATTGATCACACGGTTTATATTTTCTACATAAAAAAGTTTCGGTCCTGTTGCACAGTGGCGCAGAATCGAAAATTTTAATTAGCTGGTTGGATTATAGTGAAATTTGGTATAGGCTTAGCTGAGGAGTACACGATATTAAGTTTGGAATGGGAACTCAACAGTGCATTTGTATTTCCGTATTACCGACCGATTTTATTAGTTCTTTCTTTACATAACTAAAGAACAAAATTATCTATTGAAAAAAAAAAAAAATAAAATAAAATGAAGGCAATATTTTCACCGAAACCAAAATGATTTTAAATATAAAAATATCAAACATCTTTTGACCAAAAAAATGTCTACACTACACTATTTTTTGCTCTCAATTAAAATTTTAAAACACATACAAATTTTATATTTTCTAGAAGTTATGGTCACAGAGATATTTTTAAAATAGAAAATAATTACAATTACCCAAGGTACACACCTTACCGAAACCATTTTTCCGACATATAGTAGTTTAAAAAAGATCCTTCTCTAGTAAAATTATTCTTTCCACTTTTAAATAGATTTAGATAATTTTTTATTAAACAATTTTATGTTAGTCTTCAACATAATTTCGCGACTTCACATTTATATCCTTACGGACCGGATCTTTTGTGGGTTGCGAACACCCATTAGAGAACCGTTGTTCTAAGGTATAATATGAATTCAATTATAAAAATACTTTAAACATGAAATATGATATGATTAAAAATTAATTTAATTTTTTCTTTTTTTAAGGTACGTTCAGACTAGTCAAATATTTGATCAAAATTACCTTGCTTTCACTTAGAAAACATTGTCAAGATCAAACAACGGCAACCAATTTTTTGTAAAACTAGAACATAGATTAACTGGAGAATACTATCGAATTAAAGTTGGTACTCGTTGGGACGCTTGACATACATACATATCGTTACCGAAAATGAAAAACAACGTAACAACAAAATTTTAAAATTTTCTTTTTGATGAAATATAGTTTAATTTTCCAAATTATGTGTGATTACGTGTGATCACAGCTCAAAAAATAACGATTATACACTCCGTCGTAAAACTATAAATACACACCATTATTGCGGATTTTTGGAAATATAAAAGTGGAAGAATAACGAAAATTGCTAATATGAATTCTATTAAAAATTACTTAGCACTGTTTCATAACTATAAATACACTTCAATACACAAAAAACTTCAACATTTTTAAAACAGAAAGAACATATTATAAAAAGAATATAAATTACTAATGAGGATGTAAAATTTTACTTTCAAATACTAAAAAAAATTTCCCCTACTTTAATTTTACCAGTGTTGTCATCATGTTTTCGGTTAAGGCCCTTTTTATACAGTTTTGAAAAAAAAAAAAAAAAAAAATAGCAGGACAGTTTGTTTTGATTTTACAAAGGTTTTTGTGGCTCCTGTAAATCATGTTTTGTTTTTAATTTTCGGTGACGATATATATATTAGATTTAAACTTAATTAAATATGATCTATTAGTTGGATACTAAATTTTGAATAGCAATTGATTAGCAAGAATACAAAATTTATGCTAATAAGATTGGAATAAACAAATTACTTTCATTTTTTTTATAATTTCTTAGAAACTAAAAATTTCTAAAATTCTAGCAAAATTTCTATTTAAAATCCTTTCCGGAGAACTCATTCAAAATAATCCCACATTCTTTTAATTTATTTAAGTGGACTTTTGTTTTAATGTAAATAAATTTTAGTCATGCTCGATTTCTTTTTAAATAAGTATAAAGGTGAATCATATTGATTGAACGTTTTTAGCTTTTAACTAAACGCTTAACGATTAATTTGTTTTCCTTTCATGAAAAGAAAAAAAACCAAATTGTCGTTATTTATTTCATTGTATTTTTAATCAATACTATGTATTAGATAAGATTGATAAGATACAAAATATAGATGATGATCGTTTCAAAACTAACAAAACAAAAGTGTTTTACTAAAAATAATAATAATAGTAAATTAATTAATTAATTAATTAAAAACTTACCAAACCAAAACCGCCCGCCCAATAGCAACTTCTACGAAGACAATTGAAATTTTTAACATAACCCGCAGGATTGTAACCAAAACCGCCGTTATTCATTATTAATAATGTTCACTGGTATCTTTTTTTATTAAAAAAAATATATATATTAATAAAAAATATGATTTTTATTTAAAGTAACTTTTTATATAAATATTTTTTTATTTTCTTAATTTAGTAGTTGTATGAATTTTCCGTTATGATTTAGGTATATACTTTTACAAAATGTCACGCTTTACTAAATCCATATAATAAAAGATAATTGTGAAGAGTTTATTTAAATTTCAATTTTCTTTCTATCGATTCTCTAACAATAACCGGCCAGTTGCTCCTAAAAAAAGCTTAAAATTTGTTCGTTGGGAATGTTTAAAAATTGTGTTTTTTTTTTTTTTTTTTTTTTTTTTGTTCTAACCGATTGCTACTCTCCCGTAGCTCTATCGTAGTCGTACTGATTAAATTAAAGTTGGTTATTTTAAATAAAATTCCAAAATTCTAATAGAAAAAGAATTTGCTCTAATTTTAACGTACCTTTTACCAAATATTCTTTGTACTCACAGCTTTTTGGCAACAACAAATATAACTCTCGCTATTATTTTGCTCTCAAAATAAAATTGATAAATTATTGGTTAAAAAATGAATATTGATAATTTATGGAACCCAGTCTTATCAAACAAACCCCATATAAATATGATAACCAACTTTAAATGCAAGATAGGGTTTGTAGAAATATTTAGTCTAATAGGTTTGTCACAAAACGAAATACATAATTAACTGTTTCGTAGTTATTTAAAAAAGAAGTAATAATAATTAAAATTGAACATCGAACTTGTTTTAGGAGTCTTAGAAAATCTCGAAATATTGTATAAAATTAATAAAAATAAAAAAATCGAAAATCCCAAAACTTGCAAACTGAACTTTTTGTTTCAACTGTAGAACTTTGTCTTTAAAAGTTTGATTTCAAAAATTTTAAAATGTAGTTTCGTTTTTAAGTCAAATTACAACATTTTTTATATGATGTTCTATGATATAACTTCTGTTTTTATATTATGATTATGTTCTATAAATATTATTATTTATGTATTTATGTATCTTATTATAGCTGGTTTTAATTAAATAAGAAACTTATTAAGAGAAACGCATTGGCTTTCAATTTAGTATAATAAACATAATTTAATGTTTATATTAAACTTATTTTATTTTAATCATAAAACAACAAAATACTACTATTTTTAGTACAAGTCTCCCTACTTCGATATGAACCATTTCCAATATTCTAATCAGTAATTTCAATGGCATTTTATGTGTATTTTCATATACATACATACATACATACATACATACATACATACATACATACATACATAAGTATGTAACTAAATTATCAATGAGCTAGAACAATTGTTTTAAAAATCACCTGTTGAAATTATCAGAATCAATTGAAAACTCTCTCTCGAACTTCGTATATGCAATTTGTAATTTACGCTGAACTTTATTCATTTATTCATAAGATAAATATGTAGAGAAATTCATTATAAATGTCTCATAATACTTTTTATTACTACAGATATTACCGTTTGGTATTAAGTAATGTGTAAAATAAAACAAAGAATATCTTATCTTTTGATTGTTTTTTTAAATATTTTTATTTATTGTATTTTATTGGTATATAGTTTCTGGTTAGGTAAATATGTGCATAATTTAAATTTAATAATACAAACAATTTTAATTTTCTTAACGGGTAATTAGGATTAAATAAAAATTGAGAACTAAAAAACTTGGTTGAAATTTTGAAGCAAAAAAAAAAAAAAACATTTTTTTTTTGCCAGAGTGGAAAGTGTGGTCAATGAATTACTATTTCCACGTATTAGTGCCAAATTGTATAGAAATAAATCATTACTGCAGGTGAATGTTTATAAAGAAACTAAGGACTAAGTTTGTCGAATAGTTGTGCGTCCTGACAAACAGATAAACATTAATAAATCTAGTCTGCTTTAAACATTTCTATAACAGAGCTTCAAATGAATTAATTCTATTTACAATTGGTTATATTTTGAATTAATTCACGTATAAATTTAATTCAGCTTATAAACATTTTATTTTAAATTCTTAAAAATAATTCCTTAGAAAATTAATCTCGGGTTTAATACGTTAAGCTTAACTTGTTATTGAATTAATTCCGCAGAAAATCAATTAATTAGATAATAAAAATTCAATTTGAAAGATTGAATTTTTTATTTCCATTCTTTTAAAAAATTTATGAAAAACTTTTATATTAATAAAATATAAAATTAAATTCAATTGAATATTATCATATTTCCTTATACTACAAATTGAATTCCAAAAAATTTTTTTTTTAGTTCAATGTATTGAAAATAAAATAAATTCATTACAAAATCAACAAATTAAAATATAATAAACTTTCACATACTTGAATGCCATGGCATCAGTGTTGCCAATTCCTTGAGAAATGGCTAAATTTTCAACAAAAACTGTCTGAAAAATTGCTAAATAATGGCTAAAAATATATATAAAAACACCACAAAATTAATAACAAACCCAATTCATTTATTTATGTAGAGATCATATTTTTTAGTTTTTAAATTCTTTGGTATAAAAATAATAATAAAAGAAAGAATTTTAAATGTTAGCAACCGTATTCACAAAAAATAATGTAAACTTGATAAAGGTTTACTATTTTTTTTTTAATGGAAATTTACGCACAAAAAGTTAGTAAATCTTTATCAAACTTAGATTATTTTTTTGTGAATACGGCTGTAGGTCATCAATATAGTGAATATCGTTGTTATTTTTATCATTTGTTCCTATGAGATTTAAATAATTTTTGGGCACATCATAGTTGTTGCAACATTTGTTACATCTTTTTAAACCAAACCCACAAAATTAAGTAAAAGTTAAAATTGAAATAATAAAATATTATTTATTTAGCAAATAAATTTTAAAAAATTGGTAATAAAGAATGCACAGTTGCTAAATTCAATCTGACTAAACACTCTTTCCACTTCCTCATTCGACCACGGAGATGAAAGCAACTTTAAACCGAATTCAGAATTTCTAGATTCAGAAAACCAGTCCTTAAATTTTGGATTATTAAACCACTCTTTCCGGAATTTTTGTATATATATGTATATATATTTTTTTTTATTTTATATTGTTGAATTTGTTTTTTATTTGACTAAATCTTTGACTAGAAATCAATTTGAATTTCAATTGAAAAAATAACAGAAAATGTAGAAATGGCAAAAATGTCTAAACGCTAAAAAATGATTAACGGCTAAATTAATTTTTTGATGGCTAAACAAGATTGAAAATGGCTAGATTAATTAGATAATTAGATTAACTTTTACTTAAAAAGAGCTTAATTGAAACGATTAAGAGAGTGAAACATAAAAATATACAGCCATATTCACAAAAAATAATATATGTTTGATAAAGGTTTAGTAACTTTTTGTTCGTAAATTTCCATAAGAAAAAAAAAAAAAATAATAATAGCCGTAATCACAAAAAGTAATGTGTGCAAAACAAAATGGAAAAAATTTTGTGTATTTTTCTGACGACGTTTTGTTTATGTGCGAACAAGTATACGTATCGGCAGAGAAATACACAAAATTTTTTTCATTTTGTTTTGAGTGGCAGAACATTTGTCGAACAAATCATAATTTTTTGTTTGTCGACGTGTCACTTCGATACTTTTGCATACAGCGCTCATAGTATAATTACAAAGTACTAGCACATCTACAAAAACAAGAATTCCTTGTATTTTGTTAGTGTAAAACTATCGCTCACAATGTCAAAATGCTATGAACAGAAAATGAGAGAATAAAGGAGAGGAAGACTAAAATACTCACGAAAATATTTTACATGGGAATACAAAAACAATTTGACAGTAACGCGAGGTGTATCATTGAAAAAATTGTATAACAGCTGTTCTTACGAGTATACTTTCTAATTATACTATGACAGCGCTTCTGCTTTCGCATGCAAAATGACAAGAACAAAACATGAACATGTTGGATCCACACTATTTTCTTCATTGGTCGAACATTAAAAAAGCGTGTGTGGACGGCGCCATAGACAGTACGTAACATCAGATTTTCGGCTGCTACCGATAATTTTTACATTGAGTCTACATTAGAGAAATTTATATCAAGACAAACGTCAAATTTTTGATTGAGTTGCAGATAATTTTTTATCTCTGTCAATAATGGGGGAACATGTATATCATAATAAACCATGTAAAAAGTACCAACAACAATCAAGATGGCGTCTTTTACCAAGCATTATCAAGACAAAGTTGTATATATTCAGTCTACATTAGACAAATGTTTATCACGACAATTTTTTGACGTTGATAAAAATTTGTCTAATGCAGACTCAGCCTTAAGAAAGCTGACGCCGCCGTTAAAACTCTTCGGCTTAGGTCTCTTGTTTGTTATGATTGCTTTTTTTTTTGCTTTAATATAGTTTTTAGATTTTAATGTGCTAAAATTTTTCATAAAAAACAGTAAATTACAGTTTAAATTGCAAAAAGTAAGTCTATCAAAAAAGGATAACTCAGTGTTAGCAAAAATGCATAAAAGTTCACATAAATCCATCAATAACCAGACCATATTGAGTAAAAAGCTTATATGGCTGTTGAGGCATGGAGCCGTCAAAGAAGGTCTTACCATACAACCGAATGGTTTTATAAAAGTTGCAGATATTTTACAGCATCCCAATTATAAAAATTGTTACAGTTTAGCAATTCTCAAACAATTGGTGGAAAATGATGAAAAACATCGTTATACTATGAGATTTAATGAAAAGTTGGGTGATTATGAAATCCGTGCCAATCAAGGTCACACATTAAAGGAAGTACAAGATGACAAGTGCCTGCAACAAATATTATCGGTCGAAGAGGTACCTTTAGCTGTACATGGAACCTATTTGAAACATTGGCCCAATATAAAACGTGAAGGTTTAAAAAGAATGTCTAGAAATCATGTACATTTTGCCACCTCAGATGCTAGAACAGATAACATTAGTGGTTTTCGTAATGATAGTCAGATTTTGATTTATTTAAATGTGAAAAAAGTGTTGGAATCAGGAAACCTTAAACTCTATCGTTCGGATAATAATGTTGTACTATGCAGTGGTTTAGATGATGGTTCTATACCTCCAATATATTTTGAGAAAGTTATAAATCGTCGCACGGGAGAACCAATGGATTTTTAATACATTCCCATTAAATATTTCTTTTGTTCAATAAAACTCTAGTCAGTTTGCATGCGAAAAACAATTTCAATATTTTGTTTCAATTCCCTTTTCCTCCCTTACAGAAGTACACAAAATATGGCTAATGACAAGGATACTAACGCAATCAATACAAATTGTAGTGTTTGCGGTGATAAATTTAACAACATTCAAGAATGTCTTAAACATGAACTAATGAAGCACACTCTGCACAATAAAAAGCATTCTCAAAATCGTGTGCAAAAGAGGCTTAATGTAACAGCAAAATTTTTAAATGCCGACGATAAGCTATCGGAACGTTCACAGTTAAAGGAAAAATTAAAAAAGTGTCAAATTGGCCAAGAATTGCGTACAATTTTCGAATTATTATGTATGAAAACTGATAGTTTGGGTTTGATATTCACGCGCATACAGACCTGCTTGGAAAGAGAACTACAATCGGTGGGTGTAGTGAGAATCTATCCATTTGGTTCGATAGCAAGTGGTTTGGCTTTAAGAGGTGAGAAAAACGTTTTAATTTGACTTATTTTTTTATATTATAAACAACAAAACAATATTAATTTACCGAATTTTAAAATTTTAATATTTTTCAGTCCTTTGTAGATATTTGTAGAAAAAATTTATAATTTATAAGAATTTTGTAATTTTGTATATCTTTTTAAGATTTTTATAACAAAGTAAAATTTTCGATTTAAGTTTAAAATCGTCCCCATAAAATCGATTGCAAACAACCGACTTTTTTCTCTGAAAATAGATTTTCGACTAAAATCGAAATCGATTTACGATTCCCTAATTTTTACGAAATTTTTCTACGATAAGTTAAAAAAAGAAGAAAAATATGAAAACAAAATTTATGCTTTTTAGAAATATTTTGAATAAATTTTTTTCACAAATTTTATTATTATTTATTTATTTATTTTTTTTTTTTTGAAAAATTTTCGGGCTTAATATCTCATAACAGTTGTATATATTGAAAAGAAATGTAAGAACCAATATTTTTAATATTTTTGTTTACTATATCTCACAATACGTTATCGAAATATGTTTCATTATATAGTGCAACATCCTTTATTTTAAAAGTCGGGATTTAATTCAAGAAAAGTGTATTGGGGGTTTAATACTTATATTATGAATACCGTCTATCCGAATTGACTGAGAAACCGCTTGCCGCAGACATTGTTTATAAGAAGCTAGTTTTTAGGATAGCGATTCGATTAAGTTGACGCTATAAGTATTTCATTCTTATTTGATTTATTTATTTTATCTTTATTTGTTTTTCTGACTCCCTTGCTCTTATCTTTTCTTTTCCCCTAAAGATTGCGATATTGATATATTTCTGGATACATCCGATATACACATATCTCCCAGACACAAACATTATATTCAAAATGAAGACAAAGACTCCCAACAGCGTTTAGCATTTAATTGTATCAATAAACTTTTACATCGCTCTCCTTATTTCACTGATGTATTTGCCATACGCAGGGCACGGGTCCCCATAATTAAGTGTAAACATAAAGATACTGGTTTTAGTATAGATATCAATGTATCTTGTCCAAGCAGTCGAGAAAATACACAATTCATATATAATCTGGTTAAAAGTGATGAAAGAATTCATGAACTAATGTTGTTTCTTAAATTATGGGCTAAAAATACCCAAATCATAGGCAGAGGCAATATGACCAGTTATTGCCTTATAACGATGGTTATATTTTTCTTACAACAACCACGGAAATTGGGAAATGAAATAAATAGTGACAAGGATACACGCATCTTAAAATCGATTAAAGAATTGCAGGAAAATTGTTCATTTCATATGGTGCAAGGCGTTAATTATGCATACAATTTAAATATTAAAGAAAATGAACCCAAAATACCTACCAACGTTCCCACCTGGCAGTTAATAAAAGAATTTTTTAATTTTTATAAAAATTTCAATTTTGAAGATCTCATCATTTCACCGTATTATGGCGAAGCTATAGAAAAATCTAATTTAACACCAGACATGTGTGATGAATATTACAAACAATTAAGGACAATAACACAATATTTGCAAGGCAAACAAGCTAACGATTTACAAATCGACCGTTGTATGTGTGTTCAAGATGCTTTTTGTCTCAATCAAAATACCGCCAAAAATATACTACCTGATAGTAAACAATATATAGTATTATGTTTACAAAATGCCCAAAAAATATGTGAAAATGAAAACAAACTTAAATTGGCTGATTTGTATGAGCAGCTATTATTCGATACCATTAAAATAAATCAAAACATAAATGAATTAGGAAAATCAGAGGTAACGGCAGATTTGAAGAACTTAAAATTACCCTCAAATGAAATAAATACAACAAATAATAATGAGGGTAAATTAGTTTATACAATAACACCATCTAAGGCAGATTTGCGTATACTGTTTAATCATTATCCCGATTTAAAGGAAGCGGAGGCAATCTTACGCTGCTGGTGTCAACAATATGTGCAGGCTATTGAAACCATTATGGTCAAATTGTATCGCATGGACATGCAGAAACAAGTACCAGCCCAACAAAAGCAACAAAAACTTGACCCTGAAAATAAAGACAAAGAGTTAAACCAAACATGGCTAATTTCTTGCTCAATCGATTTATGGAGCAGTCGTTGCTTTCAAAAACTTCTACAAACTTCATTTTTAAATTACCAATTGGAACAAACCGAACGTTTACATAACCTCAGAATACAAGATCCCAAATTTTCAGTTACTTTAAATGCTGTACTTAAATTGAATACCTTACCAAACTATATGGGCATTGATATACAACTTAATTTACCGGAAAGTTCAGGGGACAAAGTTTTAAATCTTAATAAAAAGAGTCCATTGCGAAAATTTTTTAATATTTTCAAGAATACTTTACAAAATTGTAATTTCAAAGAGACTTTGAACATTAATGCAACCATAAATGATGAAAAAACGCTTGATACTTTACAAAGTGGTAATATAACAGAGGCTTCAAATATAAACGATAACGCAAATATTAACGATACATTGAATGAAAACATAAAACAATCATATACAACTAGTTATGCCGCAATATTAAAATCAAATCCCGATTAATTTATAAAAGTTAAAATTTATTTTACACTTTTAATATTTATTTATGTATTAAAACGTGTATATTTATGGGAGGAGTTTTATTTGAATTTAACTTTGTAATGAGATATTAAATTTAATTGTATTTTTAAAGTATCTCTGTTTATGTTTTTTTTTTTTTTTAAATATTTTATAGATTGTTTTCAAAAATTTGGAAATATAAAATTATTACAATTAATAATTGTTCTCAATAAGAATGTACGTTAAACATTTTTTAATAATGTACTGACGAAAATTAAAAGATTTGATTTTGATTTTTTATATCCACCATCAAAAAATGATATGAGGTTTTTATCATTCCATACGTAAAATGTGGTTAAAAATTCGCCCCAAATAAAATTTAAAAAATAATAGTGTTTATTTATTAAAAAAATTTAACATTTTATTATTTTACAATTATTATTTTTTCTTTAATTAAGAATATGAAAAAATAATAATAAAGCTATTTGAGTATTACATAAATATTTAAAAGCGAAAATTAAAATATTTTATATTATAATGATTATTATTATAAAATAATACTAAATAATTTGAACTAATTTCTATAATACATAAAAATATACATACAAGTACAGCATTCGAAAAAATTAAACTAAATAGATAAAACATTACA
Source organism: Phormia regina (assembly GCA_001735545.1). Taxonomy (NCBI): domain Eukaryota; kingdom Metazoa; phylum Arthropoda; class Insecta; order Diptera; family Calliphoridae; genus Phormia; species Phormia regina. The sequence goes on from MINK01172404.1 coordinate 14,478, forward strand.
TTAATAATGTTTTTAAATCTTAATAGATTTATATTAACATAAGTTATTAATAACAAAAATATACAATTCTTAGCCACATGATAATTACAAATCAATTCGTATTGAAACTCCAGCTTGAATGATTGATTTAATGCTTTTATATCAATAACATTTTTCAGCAATTACAAATTTATGTTAAATGTATTTTATGCAAAAGTTGGTTCAAGTAGAATTTTAATTTAAAATAATTTCTAATTTTTTTTAATTAGAGCTATTTTTCTTAAAATCCGAAGAGCTAAACTGGTTAAGTGTTTTATAATCACTTCAAAAGTTTTAAAAATTATGAATTCCATTTTTATAGATTATAAGTTTTAAAAATTTGAACTTAAACCACTATTGTGTTGATTTATTATATCCTATTTTTTATTATATAAATTTTTGGATTTATAACAAAACAAAGGATTTCTTTTGCACCATCGCTTTAAGAATTTGTATAAAACTTGTGGTCTTTACTTTAGAAAAACTTTAGAAGAGGAATTATCTGCCTATATTCTATTTGATTTATCATCATTTTAAAATCATTTTCTATGAGTAAAATGTAATAAGATTCATCTATTTAAAAATTCTCTCTCTTCTACCATGAATTTAAACTATTTTTTAAATAATGTAATGGAAAAAATGTACAAAAATCTTATACTTAGCCAGTGTTGAGGTACAAAAATATATATAATCTATGAATATTACTAATATTACGATTTGTTTAATGTTTTTTCACCTTTTTAGCCAATTTTACGACTACTTTGTGTACTACAATAGTTTTATGCTAGAAAATTTTTTTACGACATGAACAATATTTTTTTGCTCCACCATCGGAAATACAATCAGAATCTGAACTATATGTATTAAGACGACTTATTTCGCCTGTTACCTTAAGATAATTTTCTAGGGGATCATAAATAGCGGTGGCTTCAAAAAGACCCTTATTGGGTTTAGTATAAAATGTAACACGATAAATATTTATGGTTTTTGTGGTTTTGCCGTCATCACTCAGTTGCAATTGGGTGGTACGATATGCACTTTCCACACTGTCAAATGTTAGTGGAACGCACAGTTTGGCTAATGATCGATTGTGAAATGTAGCTACATAATCATTGATATAATCGATAAGCAAGTGAGTTAAATTTACCACAGTTTTTGAATTTTTATAAATACTTTCATATAATAAACAAGTGCACCAGTGTGGTTCAATGGCTGCATCTTGGCAGGAACGGTTTTGTGGTACTGGCTCCAATAAAGACTGACATTTGGGACAGGCATCAGCTCTACTTAAAGCTGTTTCGTTTTGTACTCTTCCTGTTAATTTTAAAATATGTTTAAGAGTCATGTGTGTATCATAGGGATTTGTTAAACGATTTTTGTTAACATTTAAGGCATTCACAAAAGTGGGATAATTTTGTTTGAGATTTGGTGGCAGCCATAAAAATACGAACGGCAATCTTTCTTCCAAATGACCCGAATATGTTTTTCTTATGGGACCAAAACGCATGCCATGATCACTAAAAAATATCACTATTGTATTGTCCAAAGTACCCATTTGTTTAAATTTCTTAAGATAATCCATTATATGTTCATCCATGGCCGAACAATCACTAATGTCATTATGACTAAATGTGTTAGCCCAAAAGAGACCAAAAAATGAATCATTCTTATAACGTTTGGCCAACTCGATGGCATAGTCGAAAACAAAATCGGCAGAATGTTTATAACCCAAACAATCAATTAAACTTGATTTTAATTTAGTTTCCAAATGTTTTTCGGCACCCAAAAGAAATGGCCTTAAATAATAATCCACAGGTGGTTGAGTAAAACCCACCTTTAAGTAATTAAAAGTATTAATGCTAGCTTCATCTTCGGCATAGGCCGTTACATAACCATGATCACGAAATGTTTTCCATATAAAATCACAATTATCCAAAGCATTTAGAGTGTAGGGTGAACATTTCTCCATGACAGCGGTGCGATTCATACCGGTTAGGACGGCCATTAAGTTAGGAAATGTATTGTCATCTATCTAAAAGGCATAAAGAAAAAATATTGATAAAAAATAAGTACTCTCTTATAAGCTATACTCCGGATTCAAGTATATAGTATGTATTATAGTCTATTTTATTGTGTGTACTTTAGTATTATGTGTATGCAGTCTCGTTTAGCAAATGTTTATTGCTTTACCTTATTAAATCCGCTCATTTCAAACCATTCATTGTCATACAAGTACTTTGCTGTTTTTGGCATTGCTCTCACCAGATTTACTCGCGATATACTGTCTATGCCCAGCATTAAGACACTAGGAGATTTTTCAATTTTATTCAATTGAGAATCAATTTTTTTCCATTTATTTAAACGTTGGCGAATTTCTTTACGCTCAGGCATTAATGGATAACCATTAATATATACCTGGCGATTATTCGAACGACATCGTACCAAGATATTCTCAATTGTAGGCGATAAAGATGTTCTATCAATAAAACTCATACACTCCGAAATGCTTAATAAAGGAAGGAAAACCAAAATAATTATCAAATAAAGGTAATCTGAAGAAGTATGGCTTATAAAATAATTAAACATCTTAAATGAATTATGTATGTGACTAAGAAATAAATAAAAAAAAAAAAAACAGATAAAAAATAAAACCCTTACCTTACCTCACATCTCTATCGGCTCTTTCGGCCGTACCATTGCGCACTATCGACTGATAACAACAATCCACTTTACCCGTCTTACTATAACCAGGTATTACATCCTGATCCACAGAAAGTATATAACGTTTTGTTGTTCTATTGAAATCCACACGGGTTAAAGGTGATAACAACTTGCAGGGTTTATATTTTTCACGGTGAAAATTTTTCATAACTTCCGGCAAATAAGGATCTAAATTGGGCATTTTACAATATTCACTCCACACTAAATAACCTGTTGGTGTTGGTGGTGGTGGGGGTGTTATAGTTGATTTATTAAATAATTCAAAAGATGTAGAAGTAGTAACATTTATTGTAGAAGAAGAGAAGAAGGAGTAAGAAGATAAAGAACTAAAGTTATTAGTTAGATTTTCATTAACAAGTTTAGTTTTCAATAATTTTTTAGGCATTTTATCATCACTTTGTAGGGCAATTGCATTTGCTGTTGCAGCTGCACTTTGTGCTTTTGTAGTGATATATTTTGATGATAACGTGGTCATTGTAAGTTGCTTTTTGAGCTGAGTTGAGAAATTTGCTTTGTTGGCTTTTAAAAGTGATGTTAAATTTTTGAAAACTATTTTGTGGTTTTATTTTTTTAGTGATTTGGTATAGGAACCGCACGATTAAACAGGTAAACACATCAATACAAATGGTAAAGAAAATAAAAAATTGTGGCAGGACAGTACAGAGACAAAAACAATACATACAAAGAAAAACAAAAATAATAAAGTATAAAAGAAAATAAATTTCAATTAAAATAAAGAACAAAATATTACATTAAATGAAATGAAAGATGAAATTAAAAAATAAAAATTTGAAAGAAAAATAGAAAAAACTTTATTTTTTGTAACTGATTGCAAAATTAATTGTTGCTGTTCTTAAAATTATTTAACGTTGATTTTTTATTGTTATACCTTTCAGCACAGGTGTAAAGGGTATATAAGTTTGTCATTTCTACAATAATTATCTAAGACCTCAGGAATTATATATATATATTCGTCTGTGTGTTGCAAACAGTTTTTATAAAGCGTCAGTTATAAGATATGTATATTTTTTATACCTCAAATTATAGTGAATATTTCTAAGAAAAGTGCAAAATCGGATTATAAACAAAATATCGCTAAAAAGAATATACTTCCAAAACTAGTTTTCGTTGTCGGCTTTTCTAAGCACGAAAAATTCAGAATTTTTTCAATTTTTTTTTTTTTTTTTGCTGAATAAGTATCTAACCAGGGACTGTAAATAACAATTATTTTTAAATTTTGAAAAAAAAGCAGTTATAACGATATATCGATCGTTATGCGCTCGGCTTTCTTACAGTACTATGCTTTTAAAATTTTTGATTTTTATTTTTTTTGAGCAGAAATAAAAGTTATTTTATGACTTTTATCATCTTTAAAACTAGTTATTAAGAAACGCCAAAAGTATTCATCATTTCACAGACCGAATGCCTGCAGCTAGAGCGATGAAATGATATTGACCAAAATATGTTTTTGGACTTTTTATTTTTAATTAATTATTCCGGATTATTTCTTTGTAATATAAGATTTTTTTTGTGGCCTTAAGAGGCTTGTTATACTAATGTGAATAAATAAATGAATAAATAAAATAAAAGCTACGACCTTACTTTTTGCACCCATCCACCAAATATTTTTAGAATTCATTTCATCATTTCTTTTAAAAATATAAAGTAGACTATTTTAATACTTTCGGGTGATTCACTTGTTTATCACCTATCTATTTACTTTTTTTTTTTTTTTCTAATTATATTTAATTTTTCGATCAGGGTTTAGAGAGATTTTTTATTATTTAATACTTGAAGAATTACAAACCAAACTTTTAATTTCATTTAGTCTTTTGCATTTGTTTGGGCGTTGATTAATATCGTTTATGCTTCTTTAGACAATTTCTTTTTTTTTTCAAATTTCATATTTTATAATTTTTATTTCATCAGTTTTTCAATGTACATACATATCAATAATTTCTAGAATCGATTATAGTAATTATCAAAGTAAAGTAATTTATTTCTACATTTATCAGATTCTCAGTCAGAATAGTTTTTCTATTTTTCTATTTTTTTTTTTTTTTATAAAATGTCATGCAAATTAAAAAAGAAAAATATTTTATGCATTTAAAACAAAACGCAAATTGTAAATTAAACAAATGGGAACTATATATCATGATAATTATTGTGATACATTCATCATAATCAACATCACATCATACATACCTTTCATGCCCGGCACATGCGAATGTAAATTATTTATAAAATATAAACTGTCATCTTCACGTACTTCAACATCACGATTAATAGTTAAATTAACTAAAAATATTAACAATAATATTGCTATCAGGTAGACCAGCGATTTACGTTTCCACAAATAACGCATTTTAAATGATTTTCTACTAAAAACCAAACGACGCTCTTGCACTACATTGCTATTAATGTCTTCGCAAAGTTTTATGCGTTTTTTCTTTTTGCTGCTGCTCTTGTATGCCAACGGATCCGATGTATCAATTCGAGGTGAACCATCATCACGTAGTAGTGTTAAATCAGAATCCGAATCCGTCATATTGAAGACATTATATTTTTAATTTAATTTTGATTTTCTTTTTATTTATTGTTATTTATTATTTATAATCTAGAAATATGAAGAAAAATAAAATATTAAAAAAAAAAAAAAAATAATGATTTAGAAATTAAACACTAGAATTAAGGCCACTTTTGTATTTGCTAAAATATCAAATAGTTTTTTTTATGTAACAAATTAATGGGCGTTTTGTTTTTTTATATTTTTTAATTTTTGGATAAATGATCTTGTGTTATACCATGTAGTTTAGTTTTTTTTTTTAATTCAAAAACATATTTATCTAATAACAAAGCACGAAATTATTACAGATATTAGTTAAGGGAAGGAGTTGAATCCAATAGAATGAAGTATTTGAACTTTAATTTATTTTCATAAAGTAGTTTGCAATTTTAAATATATTTCGTAGGTATATTTTCTCCCATGCTCAATAGTTTACTAGGGCAAAATTTTCAAATTCTGTTTATTATTAATTTATTTTATACTGTATATAGTTTATTAAAGAAATATAATACTCAATTATGTAAGTATTGTAACTAAAAATAGCTACAAAATGTTTTTTATCTTTAAATGTATTAATAATTAAAAGAAAATATGTATATTAGGGAGGCTTCAAAATGAAAAGCTCAATTGAAAATTTAATTTATTCTAAGTTGCTTTTTCTTTAAATGTTCGTCCTAATATTATCCTTTTGTAAGCTGGATTAAAATGAAAGAATATTTATTTTTCTCCCAAAGGAACATAATGAAAATTTAGTAACGCAAGAATCTCGTTAAGGTACTCAAACTTAAAAATAAAAGCGTGAATGGCTCCAAGAAGTTAATTTTTCGCGAGGCACAATTGCAACGTTATTTTGGTGAAGATATAGCATAGCCTCTTCAACGAAGGTTTCCAAATGACATTTAAAAATCATTGTGGTGTTTTGAAATATTAAATTACCAAACGTTTATAGTTTTTTTTTTTTTTTTTTTTTTTTTTTTTTTTTTTTTAAATTTAAGAAATTTTTTTTTTTTTTTTTTTAAACGGATGTTGGCCGTTATAAATCAATTAAATTCTGAAATAAGTACTTGGTTTAAAGTTTATTATGTGTAATAAAAATTTTTCACTAAAATATTTGTTTTTCATGGGATAAGAACGCGATCTTCTTTTGGTTCTACATTAATTCGGCGAGGCACACTCAAGGCGATAACCAAAATTGGCGAGATATATGGTCCATCCTGTAGCTGCGTTTATATCAATTATCGCACTTTAGGATTAAAAATCTATTATAAAAAAAAATTATATATTTTTGTGAATATTAAAAAAAATATGATTTTCCAATATGGATGAATATGATCAAACACAACTAGTAAAAAACAGATTTTTTTTAATTTATACAGAAGGTTTATATTATTAAATCGCTAAATTATCCACGCATACATAAGTTATACGCCAAATATTGTAACGGCAGAGAAAAATTTTCCTACACCACTTAGTATACCGTTCGAATCCAGAATCACTTTTTGAGCTCGATTTAACGTTACGTCCATGTCCGTCCGTCCGTCTGGTTGGCTGGCTGGCCATGTAAAGCTTGTGCGCAAAGTACAGGTCGCAATTTTAGAGATAATTTGATGAAATGAAACCTATTGATTTTGGTCATGATCGGCCCTTTATTTCACCTAGCCCATACAAATGTTCTCCCGAAATAGAGTTTTAACACTCAAACATACCTTAAAAATTGAAATATTTTAATAAAATTTAACATAAATAAGTTCTATGTAATCATAAATCTATGTGCCAAATTTCGTAAAGATCGGTCCATAATTTACCATAGCTCCCATATGAACTACTCTTTCGAAAATCACTCTAGCGTGTATAAATACCATAAAAATGTTAATAATTATTTAATATTCGACACGTATAACATTTATAGGAGTATAAGTGATCCTGCAAAATTTCAATAAGATCGGTCCATAATTGACCCAATTTCGGGAATCACCAAAAAGTGCATAAATACATGTGAATCTTAGTATCGACGTAATATTCTGCAACAGTATGTTTTTATTTTAGGATAGTGTAGGGTATCATATGGTCGGTCTTGATCGACTATATCTTCTTCTCTCGTTTTAATTTGTATTTTAGATACAGCATTAATTTTTGATTTAGGACTATAAATAGAATTTTGGCAATTTTTGTTTTTTTTTTTTTTTATAAATTTCTATTTGAAACCGCTATAACATTGATGCCATTCCGTCACGCAAACAGATCTGTGTTCCACTTGTGCCAAGGAATATTGCTACTTAAACATTTTCGGAATTTTTTTGAGCATCAAAAGTATACGAGTTTGAAAAATTTCTCATACATAATTAAAAAATAATAGTTTTAATTTACAAATATTCTCTTCTCAAAAATATATTTTAAGAACTTTTCCTAAAATAGTTTAAAAAAAGCTTTTGGGTTCATTAATATTTGATTTCTTTATTCTACTTTTGCGCCCTTTAGTATCCACAAAAATGACATATTCCAAAAAAATATTATTACCTTTCTAAAAATGTATATTTCGACACAATTTGAAAAATGTTATTATTTTGTGAGTTTGACCATTTAAAATCTTCGATATTTTGTCCTCTTCAATTCATTTTTCATCAGAGCCCAATATCTCTTCACTGGTCTTGGCTTCGGACAATTTAGAAAAGTTACAATGCCTGGGCACATGTAATATTTTATCACTTATGAAAGGAAGAAGCTTTTTTGCATATTTCGATATTGTATATTTCAATATGTATATAAGCTGTTTTTTTTTTTTTGCAGCATTCCAGTCCGGAATTTTTTGGACTTTAAATGTTTTCAACTTTGCATCAGACTTAACTTTTGGCACCGGCTCTTTTAAATTTCCTGGCCTTCCCAATATTATGTGGATCTTTTTTCTTCCCAAATTAGGTTTCCTATCCATGATCAAATTCTCCTCATACTGTTTAATAACTTTGGAAACAATGTGCCAATTATGTATACGACTAATTCAGATTATTTTGAAATTTTTTTTTTAATAATTTGTAGCAGGGAAATCGTTTTCATCACTCATTTTGATAAAAGTCACAACAAATCAACATGGTTGCCATTAAAAATAATAACTGATATATTTTTCAATGATAACTAATAAATCAAAAATATAAATTTAATTATTGCTTACGAAAAAAATTAAGAGGCAAAACGTGTGTTATAAGATTGTTTTGATCGAACTCCTTACATACACTTTACACGTTTACTGAAAGGTAGATAATGTAGTAATCTGACGAATGGTGATCATATCAAATGTTTTACAATTACAATTAGTTTATCCGAGCGGATTATACTAATTATCAAAACCTAACTCATGCAACAACAACACATTATTTTTTAACAAAACGAATTTTGTTCAATAGTTGTTCGATATGTTTCGCCTCTATGTGTTACTTTCTGTCCCCACCTATTAGGATTTACAATATTTTTGGTAAAAATTACAAACAGTATAATAATTTTAAATATTTTCCTACCACCTTTAGTGAAGAGTGTAAGTTTTGAAATGTTTCCTTTTTTAAGATTGTAGTTGGATGTATTGCATTTGTATACAAAAATATTTATTTTGCTTAATTAAAAAAATTAATATCACTTATATTTTAATAATTGATTGCAATAATTTGAATAATTTTTTGTAAAGAAACTTATTGTTTTATTTAGAACACAACACATTGCTCGACTTATAGCTGACTGTGGTATATAAAATACATAATTATTTATTTTCAATAAATTTTATCTTAAATAGTTTTACATCAAAAATAAATAGATTAGCTTCCTTATTTTTTTTATTATTATTATTATTATTATTAATAAAATTTGCATGGAATTACATTTTCTATATTTTAAATATTTAATTGATATAAGTACTGTAATTTTCTTTGAAGGAAATTGATTTTATGAAATTTATTTTAAATTTTTTACACAACACACCTCCCTAATTAGCACTTAAAATGTCTTGAGTTTTAATTTGTATGTATTTAGTTACCTTTTAAGATTTAACGCAATACATAAATAACTCAATTGATGAAAAATTTTGTTTTTGCACAAATTTAATTGACATTATTTTGTCATGAAAACACTTAAGGTACATAATAAAGACATTTATTATATTTTCTTAATGGTTACATGATTTTTTTGTATTTGTTGTTATTTAATAAAAGCAATTATTTTTTATTTAATAATTTAAATATATTTTTTTTTAACAAATTCGTTTACATTCCCGTTAGAGAAAAATATAATCACAATCGTTGCTTTAAGCTCATAAATACTACTGAATTTGTTGTCTGCATTAATCTCAACACAACCGACACAATTTGATATTGCTGAACATTCTCTACAAGAAAAACAAAAGTGATGTGATTTTTTATATTTTTATAAAAAATATTAGCTGAATTTAAATGTTATTTTTTTTTTATTTTGAATTACAATTTGTACAAACATAAAAGAATTGCAGTAAAAATGAGAATTTGGTAAACAAATGCAAAATAGAAAAATAAAAATAAAAAAATAAAAATAAATAAAATGAGAAAAAATACCATATAACGTTTTAGAGTGTGGTATATGTAACGATTTTTTTTTTTTAGAAAAATCTTTGTTTTCTTATTAAGATTTTTTGACCAAGCAAAACCAACATCCATTGTCAATTTTCTTTTTATCTTTAAGATTTATAATTAGCAGATGGGAAATACATATATTTTGTGTTGAAATAATTAGATATATTTGAATCATATTCATTTGTATTTTTAAAAAAAAAAGTGCCAAACATCATGCATACTTTGTACGTATGTATGTAGGTATTTCTTCATTATTTTATATCATATAGTGTCCAACAATTTATTACTTTTTAAATATTTGTTTTAAAAATTAACGCTTTTTTCCCTTGAAGATCAATTGGCGTCACTGTCATTGTTTTTGCATTGAAAATGAGAGTTTGTTTTTGCGCCAAATAACTTGAAAACTACTGTAAATACTCAATGCTTTTAGACTGAGCAATAATTTTTATTAATTTTTTTTTTTTTTTAATGAGAAAAATATTAAATGTTAGATCACATAGATGGGAGTGTGAAATTAATTTTTAATTATTAAAGGCAATATTGCGAAGATTTTCTTCAAAAATAAAAAAAAGTGAAGTAAGAGAAAATTGCCTAAATAAGATAACTCAATGAAAATTACCTATAAAAACAGAATTAAGGAAAAAATTATAAAACGAGAATTAGGAAAAGATATTTATAGAAAATTTTGTAAAAAATGAAAATTGTCGAACATTTTGTATAAAAAGAAAATTTATTGAAAATTTCGTATCAAAAAAATTCTCACACATTTTGTATAAAAGGGCTAAATTTTATAGAAAATACAATTTCTTTTGTTTTGCCTAAAATAAAAATTTATTGATATACAAATAACTTATTTAAAATAAAACTATCTGATATCAATAATTTCTTTAAGAAATGTATGTTCATTGAAAGTTCCCAGCTCCGTTTTGTACAAGTACATACATATATACATTACGAAGCTAACAAAATTTGTTCGGAAAATTTATACCTTTGTTGGGAGTAGTCATCTGAATTTTTCTTTATCTCAAGTCCATACATGTCAAGAGACATTCCTTATGTAAAAATGGGAAAAATACATTATATTTTAATAATCCGCGTGAACAAAAAATACCAAATACATTAAGTAGATCAACAAATTCAATTGAAATTCTATTAAGCTTGATTTCAGTATTAAATATTCTTATTTATTTAAATACGTATTTATTTATTTTCGCATTGAATTATTAAAGAAAATTAAATTAATCATTTTGTTAAGGGTTTCAAAGCATTCAATTTTATGTTGAGATTATTTCATGATCATAGATAGATCTTTTTATTATTGCTCTCAATTTTTATTTACTTTATTTTTTCTTTAAGAGCGACTATTTTAGTTGTTTTTATTTTTTTAGATGTTATACAGATTCTTTATTAAATAATTATTTGCATAAAAACGTCATAAAGATTTGTATACAAAAAATAGCTAAACCACTTTGTTATAATTTATGTCATCTGACTAAAAATGTCAAATAGAAATAATGTTGAACTTTAAGCACTCTTAATAAAGAAGATGCGAATTTTAAGAGTATATTTCTAGTTTAATTTAATAAACAAAAATATTTAAGAGGAAAATTTCCCAGCAGAAAAATAGTTAAAAAAAAAAATAATAATTTCCAACAAAAAACATACCTTATTTAATAAGCAAAAGTAAGGGTTTCTTTAAAAATTACTTTGGTAAAATATCTTTTTTGCTGGGTTATGTATTCTTAAATAGATTTCAAAAAACTTTATCAAAAAAAAAAAAAACTTCCATTATCGAAGCGTATTAAATGAATACCAAATTGCTTATCAAATTTAATGAATAAAATTTCTTAATTTATTTATAAACTGATAACATGAGATTGAGATTGACATTAATACCGATCTTACATGTTTTGGATGGGAATTAAATAATTATACATAAGAAAATTTGTAATTTTTCATATGAGGTATTTTATTATATTATTCTTTTTTGAGAATTTTTTTCGAAAAATTTTGTTTTTATAGGAAATTTTCGATAAAATTTCTTTTTATAGGACATTTTCAACAAATTCGCTTTTTGCACGAAATTTACGATAAAGCCGTTTTTTAATAAAAAATTTTAATAAATTCGCTTTTTATAGTTAATTTTCGATAAATTCATTTTTATATTGTATTTTTGATATTCGCTTTTTTTTTTTTTCAAGGAATTGATTATTTTGCCCTTTTTATATGAAATTTTTTATAAATTTTCTATTAATAGAAACTTTTTAATTTTATATAAAATTTTCAATTAAAATTTCCTTTAATACGAAAATTTTCTATAAATTCGCCTCCTTTAAAGGAGTTTTATTTTCACTTTTCTATAGAAAATTTTCAATAAAATTTCTTTTTATAGAAACTTTTCAATTAAATTTTTATTAACATAAAATTATCAATAAAATTTTCCATTAATACAAATTTTTCGATAATTTTATATACAAAATTTTCGATAAAACTTCGGTTTTTTCTTTCGAAAATTTTATTTAAATATATAATTTTCTATAAATATTTTAATACAAAATAATTAAATTTTGTAAAAAAAATTCTGGTGAATATATTTTTATTAGACAATTTTTAATAAATTTTATTTGAATGCAAATTTTTAATTAATATTTTTCGAAAATTTCGTATGTCTGCAACAATTTATTACTGAGAAGTTGTTTTTGTAATAAAATTTAACATACATATGTACATATAGTGGTTGACAATACAATGGAAACTTTTTCGAATTATTAAACAAATATGGCAAAATCCT
>MINK01172405.1:0-23022 GCA_001735545.1 Phormia regina
TTTATAATAATAATAATTATTATTATTATTATAATTATTATTTCAGTTTTTTACTAAAAACTCGGTTGTTTATCAACAAATTATGTCGATTTAAAAACTTGAAATTTTATAAAAATATTTATGAACGATTTGTATAAAAAATATATTTAGCTCAAAAAAAATGAGAATAGACGGTATATTCGGTCAAGCCCAACCATATGATACCCTACAACATGCATATATATGTACCAAAATTCGGGAAGTAGCAAATTATGGTTCTATACTCGTATTAATTATTATTAATTGTTTGTCTGACTAGTTTTTCATGTAAAGCTTGTGGAAAAAGTATACACAGAGGAAAACCTTTTCGCAATACGGTTACCAAATAATATAATTTTCATTGCAAAGATATATTTTCATCACAAACATCGTTATTGTTGTATATATTTGATTTCAAAAATAATTTTGTGGTAGCAATTATACATTTGTTTCCCATTAACAATGATCATGTTGACCTAACATGTTGAGCAATGTGTTTAAATTAGAACCAAATTATTGTTATTTAAATTCTATGTGTGAAAAAATTATTTTCAATAACAACAACAAAATTTTTGTTTTGTATTGGCAACAATATATACATAATTAGTACTTGATCATGAATATAGTTGCTGATTTTTATTCAGTTTTGTATGCTTTTTGTATAGATAGAAAATATACTGGTGAATTATTTAAAATAAATTATTTTAATTAAAATTAATTCTGGAATAAATAATTTACATAAGTCTTTCAGATTGTAAAAATATTTTAATTGGAAAATATGAAAGGAAAACTATAAAATAGATATTATATTCGGATGTCAAAAAATGATGTCATCTTCCACGAGAATTCAAGAAATTTGACATGATAATGGTTTCTCAACATTATAAATTTTTATATTGTGATTCAACCATATTATTTCGGTATATATGCCCAGCAAAAGAACGATCAAGAACTTCAAAAAATAAACAGTTTCACTACTGCAAAAGTGGAACCATGCCCATATTTTTAACATTTTTTTGAAGTTCCTCAAAAAGTAAAAATGAATTAAAATTTTGCGAGAAAAATGGTCAATAATTTCTAAAAAAAATCTTAAATTTTTTCAATTTTAAAGCTTTTTATTATCTTTTAATAAGGCTGAAGCGGAAGTTTTGTTAAAAGAACATAATTTTAAGAAAAGTACTTTAAAAGCAATGAACAAGAAGTATAAAAGAAGAACAAGGGTGAAAAAAAACTTTTGTAGCACTTTTGGACCACGAAGTACTTCATTTCAATAACAACAAAATGTTAAATTCATGAATTTTACAGCTCTTTTTCAATTCTTTTTTTGCTGATTGAATAAACTATATATACAGCGAAAATATGGTTGCAGATTAATAATATTCGTACTGCGTTTTAATCCTATTTGGCTGATACATCCAACCATAATAAAAAACAGACAACAGTGAAATCCAGCCATTATATGACATTACACGATTACGGTTGGTATTCATCATAATTTTCTTTGCGTGTAGGTAACTCTTGTCTTTATCTCATTTAACGCAAATAATAAGCCTATTGAGATTATTGTAATCGGTCCATTTTTGCAAATATTTAAACTAAATTTCATTCCCCAATAATATCAGACCCAAGCTCAATCCAGTTTACAACAGAAGATAAATAAACGGATTTCATTAGAACAATTTATATTTTCACGAGGGACCAGAATATATTCTTGTGATTCTTAAATAAAAAAAGTTAAAATAAACCAACATTTTTTAAAGACAAAAAACATTTTAATATCTAATATGAGAACTCAGTTGATCTCATTTTTTAATTACTCTGAAAACTATTTACGCTTTCAAATCACCTTATTTCACTAACCATGTGACTAAATTATTTAATATTTTATGTCTGTGTTAAATTCATTAAATTCAGAAGAATGAAAGAGAACTGTTGCCTAGGTTAAAATGGAATGACTCATATTTAACTAAAATATTTTGTAAAGTTTTTTTTTCTAATTTAATTTATAAACACATTATGCTAAAAATATATTTTAAGCGTCAGCTTAAATGAAAATTTGAATTAAAATTTTAATAATTAATATTATTCTTCACACATTTAGTTTTTTGCAAATGCAAAACCAAAACATCCACTAAATACACACACTCATACCATAAAGTATATTTAATAAATTTTTATATATGTATGTGTTTGTGTGTGTATACGATTATTTATGTAAGTGTGAATAATAAAGTGTATTTTTTATATGAAAAATTAATAATAAAAGCCACATTAATATAATAAGAAATCTAATTAAAACATACAATAATACAAGAAACTTAAATGTCTAGCGGCAAAATTATTTATTTGCAATTTTTCCAACATTTGTTTTAATCAAATTCATTTTTCACTTTATACAAGAAAGTATGTTTGTGTGTGTGTGTGTGTTTCCATAAAGACCAAGCAACTTTGCATGTGTTCGTTATAAATATGCGCATCTGTATGTGGCATTGAATTTTTATGTTAGTATGTGTGTTTTTTTATGAAAGTCTATATAATTCTTCTATTCAAGTATGAATCAACATTTTGGTTGGTTCTCTTCTTCACTTATTATTATGGGGCTTTTGAGTATTTTTTAATGAATAATTAAATTAAAACTAACATTAAATGAATGAATGACTGCATACGAGTATAAAACACTCATATATACATACATATATACATAAGACTCTCAAACAATTTCTAATACACTTAAAAATACATATATGTACATATATACATATATAACTATCTATCTTGGTATAAATGTATAGTAAAGTAGTATATAAAAGTCATGTTGCAAGATGAATGCGGATACATAACTACGTGTGTGACTCTGAGTTAAATCAAATTGAATGCTGTCAAGAAAATTTGCCATATTCACAGGTGTAATAAACTAAATACTAATTTAACACATTTGTATGTACGTACATTAGGGTGGTCCAACATTGTATTAAGAAAGTCAAATTGTATCGAATTCTTAAACGTATCTAAAATTTGTAATATCCTGTTCAAGTTTAAATTTGAAAATTATCATCTAATTGTCATTCCTTTTCATAGGTTTTGTCATGTTTAAGTGTTGCACACCAAAAGGAATTGGATTACCTTAATATACAAATACAAACTTACACAGACATCTTCACATATACATACATATGTGTACATAATTATTAAGAACGTTAAATATACGTTTGCACAAAAAGTTATGAAATAAAAACAAAATTTCAGTTTTTAGTAGCCTTAAGCATTCATTTGATTAGAAAGATATGAAAATAAGTATTTAAAAAAATAAAAAAGAAATTAAATGTTAAATAGAAAATTATGCAATTTATATGAATCATTTAGTTCTAAATGTACAGCTGAATTTTGGTTTTACAATGATTAATTTTATAATTGTAAGTTTCTTTATTATTTTAAATTTAAAATAAGAAGGAAATACTAAAATACTGATAATTTATCTAATAACTAAAGTTCAAAGGTCAAAGTTAAACTATTAAAAAGGAATGCCGGAACTCCTTCAGTTTAGAATTAAGAATTTATGTAACAAAGTATTAACTAAAATCAATTTTAAATAAAATGATATATTTTTAATACAAGCTCATGAAAAAATAGTTTAAATTAATTTTTTGTAAACATTTTTAATTTCTAAATGCAAATAAATAGCTTTTTATTATATTTTTTGTCATAACCCCTAGGTTAGGTTGCATTGGCAGTCGCATTAGTGTTAGATCACTTGGGTCCATACAAGTTCCCGTTGTGTTACCATAAAATAATCTTATCTTTCTGACCATCTCATTCTACGAAACATTTCGTTGTCCCAACAAAGGTGTTGATCATGGATGGTTTTAACAGGATTTGTCTATTAATATTCATAGAACGGGCAGTTGCATAGAAGATATTTCGTGTTTATTTCTTCTTCCTCGGCTTTGCAACTCCTACAAAAGACGTTATGGCCGATACCAAGCCTTCTTTGATGGGCCAGTGACCTATAATAACACCAATAAGGTTCCTTATTTAGGTCCTTGGCAGCTTCAACATCTGCGTTGAACACTGTTCTTCCATCATGGGCCAGATTTTCCTGGACTATAAACAAGTGGGTTCAAGGATCCATATGTTCGAGGATCCATATTTCTATATTTTCAAGATGAAACTTGCGTGAATACAGCCAAGCACAAGTCTATTGGCCTGGAAGTTGCAGTAAATGGCCCTTTGTCCCGGAACCCATTTGAGGGTAACCAACGAATGTCTCGCCATCTCTTCCAGAGACAATCGGCATTAATGTGGTTTACACACCTGTCAGGGAACACTTTGCTGCCATTAAATATGCGAATAACCTTATTAGCGAATATCCTTATTAGTAGATCCTTATTAGGTTGTAGAATTAACTTATTAATTGTAGAAATAACTCAATGATTGATTTTTTAATATATATGATTTCATACAAAAATATTAAAATACATATTATAATTCCGTCAACCATATTAAAATCTTGATTAAATGATAAAATGGAATCATAAACGTTGCTATCAAATCAATAAAAACGGCTATACAAACATTGAATAGTTGTGGTGATCATGGAGTGACCATGTTTTTTCTCTGCGTGTAGAGTTTTTTAATAATATATAATTTTTCGCAGAATTTAAAGAAAACCGTGAACTTTATGTTATCGATTTTGACCTTTGAACTTACGAAGTAATTAAATTTTATACATGTCACTTTGAATCCAATATATTTTCTATTAAATGAAATAAAAATTATAATTCGCTATCGTTGTCATAAAAATTATAATAACTGCAACGAATTTTATATAAATCCAATATAAATTCCGAAAATAGAATGATATGGAATAACTCAAAAACAAACTTATTCTTCAACAATTGTTACTTATTTTTCAAAAAAACTTTTAGCTACAATAATTTTGTAAATAGTAATAATAATATACAATGAGTATAATACTTATTTTAAGATAAATGCATAAACAATACAATTATTTTTCAATAATTCAATTGAGATTTGATGAGTCTCTGAGGTATTATGTTTCCATAATTGCTTTAAACATTTCAAATGCATTCAAACAACTAGATGATGATGATAATTTTGATTTCCTTTTGTGTCTTCAGATGTCATTATAAGAAGCTACATTTAATCGCTCTTACAAATCCCCTAAGTCTTCCATTTTTCTATACATACTATGTGGGTAGGTATACAAAATAAAAAAGTATTTTAAAAAATGTAATTGTCTTTATTTTTTTGCAAAATCTTGAAAAAAATAACACGTCTAAAGGCAATTGGATTTCGTTTTGTTCCTTTCCTGCCAACATAATTGTTTCTCCATTACTGTTAGAGTCAAACATATATTTACTTTTCACTGCTGCAACCCACAAGGGGTTGTTGAAAAAATATATATGTATATATTCTATTCACATTACATTATATACATATAAGTGTGTATATTACATAAAAGAGTAAATGAAAAAATATTTAAGTTGTTTTTGAAATTAAATAATCATCTTTGTTAAATAACTGTTGATGATAATGACGACAATGTTGATGATAAACTGTCACTTTTGAAAAGATTAATTTAAAAAGTATTTGCTTTTCACTTTCTCATATTATCTAAATTCATTTCACGTACATGAAATTATCCAATGTCTAGACATGTGCCGACATATGTGGCGACACTGTTTTTAAAACCAAAATCACACGAAACCAAAAAAAAAAAAGAATAATATTTACAAAAAAATTTCTTTTGTATGAAAGTGAAAATTTTAAAGTATAAGTAAAACTTAACAATTAATATAAAATTTATATATTTTGAAAAAAAAAAAAAAATGTTTTCGTAGCATCCAGCAAAATCACTTTAGAAAAATTCTTATTCTCTATACTTTTTTTTATAAATATGTCATAATGTCATGCCCACGTTAAGTTTTATTATTTTAATAAACAATTTCCATGAATTTAGTTAGATTATAAATTATTTATAATATAAAAAAATTCGTGGAAAATTTTGTTTTATAATAATAATAAAAAACTTAATTAAAATTGAAGGAAGGAAACCAGGATATTCTTGCATATTAGGTAATGTGAGATATATAATTTTGTTTTGGGGAACTAGGAACTGTTAGATACTAATTATTACACAATATTTTAATTTTTATTTTAACGGTAAAATATTTGGTTTCGTTGTCTTTAAATATGACGCGAAAAATTATTCTGATAAAGATTATTTAAACAGTGCACAGGAGGGGGAGGAATCAAAAAGTTTAGGTTTCTTAATTAATTATTTCTTAATTATTTTAGGTCAGTTTTTACAAAACTAGTTGACATATAAAATCCTCTCTTAAGTAATTAAACTTTTGTGCTTTTGTACGAGTTCTTCACTCATTGCCCATTCTTTCAAATCCCGGTCGGATCAATTTGGTACTGAACTCGTGGATCCGAAAGTATTGACTTATATCTATTGGATAAACTGTTCTTAATTATTGATAATTTAGTAAAAAAAATCATATTGCCCAGGGAGATTGCTATGAGGCATTATAAAAATATAAATGTGGTTATATTTTCTCAATCTAATTCAAAAAGATTTGGCATAGCTATAAATAGATCTTCATAAGCTTTATTATTATTTTTATTTAACAACAATTTCATATCATTTATAAATACTCCAGGGGTTTTTTATATCACTATCCTGTTAAACAAACTCACAATTGTTAAAGTATTTGTTTAAATTAACATATAATGGGTCGATGTATTATTTTATCTTCATTTAGCATATAGTCTTTGAAGGTCCCCATTTAAAATACGGTCCAAAAAAGTGGACAAGCAGTTGAAAAAGGATTAAAATAGCGACTAAAGTAGCCAAAAGGATACACCGATTTTGACCACTTAAGTTATTGGATTTGTAGAGATACCTTTCAGAAAAGAATATGTTTCTAAAAAAAATATGTTAGGGAAATAAAAAGAGTGCAGATACCTTTTTAAAGAAAAAAAATCACAAGTCATAATTTTTGCAATTTTCAAAGTTTATTTTCGGACTCGGTAAAGATATAATTTAACTATTGATTTTTTATTCAATCGATAATATTAAAAATCGTAATATGAAAAAACTGGTGCAAGAACATGCAAAATTTAGGTACTTACTGAAAAATTCAAACGCAAATAATTTAAAATTATAAGAAATAACGGTCTACAATAATAAATATAATTAATTGCAATCAGACGCCACTGAGTGATCCTCTTTTTAAACTTAACATTGCTCACTCTTTTGCTGCGCCTATGCCAAATTATTCAAATTATTTCCAAAAATTTTCGACTCTGCTCCACTGTGCATTACATTTTATATAAAAACATTGTACGATTTTTTTGGAAATAATTCTGTATTTAAATGAAATTTCACATGGACAATCATGAGATGCATGGCAATTGATATGGAGTAGGACAGGTTCGTAGCGGGTCTGGATGACAAATAGTGGATCTCCAAAGTTGGTCACTTCGGGTATGAAAATTTTAAAAAAAGTGTGATTCAAAAATTCTCTACTAAAATACGCTTATATTTGTGTTATATCTTTTACTTTTAGAGATATTTGGACCAAAGTAAAATTTTGACCCATTTTTGGATATTTTTTAGTTCTTTTTTTATTGGCGGACGCAATCCTAAACATTTTCCAAAATATTTTCTGGATTCTGTACAAAATTCTAAACAATTTTTGTGCAAAAATCATCTACCTAAGTGGGTTAGATAAAACGTTATATTTTTTGAAGTAGAAAATTAAAAAAAAAATTGTGATTTTTTCAAAAACTTGGTTTTTTACATTAAATTCCTTTATTTTCCTCTGCACCATACATATTTTTTTAATGTTTCTAAAAAATGCTTAATATAAATGCATGAAAAATAAATCCAAGAGCCGTAGAAGTAACAATCTCCCCGTTAGCCCTATCAGAATTTCGAACATTTAATTGAGTTTTTAGTTTTTTTGTCAAAGCTAATATTAAAATAAAAATACTGTAAAAAGTTACCTCCATATGCTGCCTAAATACACAACAAATTTTAAATAAGCCATGCCTCTTATAACGACAGGTTGATCATTTCACTGAAAAAAGTCAATTTTTCACGTAAGTATTCCACGAACAGGAATTTGGGTATTTCGGTGTAAAAAGTGGGAATCTATGTATACTTTTCCTTTCAGAATAATTTTTTTTTAATTAAAACTAAAATTTCAAAGTGATAGCTTCATGAACATAGATTTTATATAAATTCAAATATTATTATTATTATCATTTAAAATAACACTAAATACATTTTTTTTTGTTTTTTGATCAATTTAAGGAAAAATTTTACTATAATATTTTGTTATTTATATATTATTATTTCTTATGCAAAAACATTTCCTACGATACCAAATTCTTTCTAAATACTTTACACAAACGTTTAGAAACTAACTAAAACTTTTCCCTCCCCCCACCTTCAGCGAACTTCCTTAATTAACAAATGCAATTTCAATATGTTAAAGTAGGTATGAACCTACATTAAACTTACTTTAACTAACATAATAATTAATTTTCTATTTTTCGTGCAAAGATCGCTCGTTTCTCCCTTCTTCTATATCAATATAAGAAAACTTTCCATATTGAAACAGTATTGTTAACAAAGGTTTATTAGCCTTAAAATGTTGGGTAACTAATGTATACTTTAAAGCAAACTTAATAATAACCATTTTTGCATACGGCTCTTGTAATTGATTTAAAAATTCGGAAGTTGAATATTTATTTATTTATTTGTTTGTTTGGAATTTGTACAAAAATTACCAGAAACTTGTTTCAGGCGATATCTCTTATACTAATGAACTATTTGAAAAAATTTGTGTTTTCTATTAAAATAAAGAAAAAACTTATTAATTTTTTATACGATCCATAAACAACAACTGTATGAAAATCAGCTATTCATTAAAAATTAAAAAATATTTGTTAAGAATGAAGATTAAATACAAATTAAATAAAAAATTTTGTAATTTAAGACGTTTTTTGTGAATACAACAAACATTTAAATGGAACGCTTTTTTAAGGAAGAGTTATCACAACAACTGTAGAGGAAAACAGCTATTACTATCCAATTACCTCATGTACCAAAGATTAAATATAAATCTTTATGTACCAGCTCAATAGTCATTTATTTAAATAGATTTTGTTTAATAATTATAAAGTTAGTATTACAAAAGAGCTAATAACTTTTAAAACTTACGATAAAATTATTATACAAAAAAAAAAAACTTAATATTAGAGAATTGTTTAAGTAAATTTATTTCTTAATAGCATTTTGTTTAGATATTTCATTTAGAATTGTAAATTGAATGCACGTACTTAGAACTATTTCTACAAGTGTAATTGTACACTTTAATGACTTTTCCACAAAGTGTCATTGTGTGGCAATGACTGAAGGCTATAATCTTAAACTGATGCTGTTGTTGTCAGCGTATGTCGTAGTCGTTCATATGTTATTTACATTTTCAGTTAAAAACAATAAAACGACTACGTCAACAACAACAATAATAATAATAATGATAATACAAATGGTTAAAAAGGAAAATAAAAGAAAAAATAAACACAAATGCACAAGTCAAGCTAAAGTACTAAAAGAAGCAACAGAACCTGATATATGAATGAAAAAAAAAATGGAAAAGGTACAAATGACAATTTTACAAAAAGATTCTTTTTGTGTTCTTGTGTTGTGTTTGTTGGTTCTTGTTGCTCTTCATGAAAAGAGCCAACATTTGTTTGAGTGGTGGCAGTGGCATTTCATCTGTGTTTAAAGTTGATAGAAATCATGTGCACATACACAAATACATGCATACATACATATATAAATGCAAGTAAAACCATATAAATGCTTGTTGTACTCCATTTGCTAGAGTTTATCCTGCGGGTTAAAGATACCACTCATTTTACGCATTCAAATATTGAAATTGAATGGTCACAACAATTTAAATGTGTGGGGAAGAACATAACAGTGACAACTGCACAATGGGTTTGAGTTTTGCATTATTAATGTATGTACTCAAAAGCATAAGGGTTACATGAACATACTCGTACATCCATACAAATACAACTAATAATGGAGACTGATGATGACAATGATGATGGTATGTACCCCGTTGGTTTTTTAACTGTTTCAAATAGGGTACATATATGTATATGTTTTAACATTTATCTTATATAGAATAAATACAATATAGTGCAAAACAAAAACAACTTACTCATGGATAAAATTAACAATTTAAAGTTTTGTTTTTTTTTAATAATTTTCGAAGAAACGTAGTATAAAATTTCTAAACAAATATCTTATTTGTATTATAAAAAAAACTCCAAGCTTTATTACATTTTCTAAGTTTTATTTTGCACAATACAGTTTCATTGAAAAAGTATGATGAAATTCATCATTATTGTCATCAGCATTGCAGTTTATGTTTTTTGATTTATTTCTTCGCCTGGATGGGAAATTGCAATATCAAAGTTTTTTTATGTCATTTTTGTAATCATAAAGCAAATTACTTTTTGCTATTGGCAGGGTGAGTTTATCTGCATGTCTGTGACAGTATTTAAGGATTTGACCATGTGTGATTAAACAAAAAAAAATATTTAATCAAATTTCAAGTCCTTTTATTAATATGGTCTTTGGGGATTTAAAATACATATGGATATATTTCAGTTAGCAACAAATTACAAAACCAATTTCAAATTTAAGTAGTAAAGTTGGTATGTGATTGGAAAGAAAAAATTACTTAAAAGCAAAAAAAAAAAAAAAAAAAACATTTATCTCTTAATATTTGCCCAGTAATCGGATTAATATTTAATTATATTAAATCAAGTATTTTGTTGTAATTATATGTAATTTTATGGTTTAATTAAATGCTTTTGTTTTTTTTTTTTTAGAGAGATCTCTTTTTGGATTTATAAATCGAAATTTATTAACTAAAATTGTTTGCAAAAACACAATTAAATCATTCCAAGCTAAATAATACAAAATGTATTCAGAAGAAAAAAATACATTAGTAATAATAATATTAGCAAAGGATAAGCGTCATTTCGAAAAAGTTTTTATGGGAAAAACTTCGGGTTATATAAAACTGGTGATATGATAAGGAATTATAAAGATTTAAAGTTACATATTACTAACACATTTTAAAATTTTTCGAAAATTTAAAAGGAAGTCAAATATTTGTTGTTATAAAATATTGTGAAAAGGGTTATTTTTTTGCTTTAGAGCCTGAAATGTGAAAAGCAGATTATGCTAATTTCTAAATAAGTCGCGGTATTTATAATGAAAAATTCAAACACATTTTTCAAGTCAGAATTATTTACTCAGCTTTAAAAAATTCAATCATATACGCTTTACTTCGATAGAGATGATCCCAAATCTTGTCTATAAGATGTAAAATCTTCTGATACAAACTCAACTTTAATAAGTTGCAAAAATCTAAAAATATTGACAAAAATGATAAAAAAAATCATTAATTGCCAAGATGACACATAAATGAAGGTTTAAAATGGTACATTGTCATTATAGTTTAGAAAAAGGAATCGAAATTGTTAAAGGATGGTATAGTTTTTATTTAAAAGATATAAATACATAGAAATAATAACTATTAAAAGAGAATTCAAGAAAAATCTGTACCAAAAATATAACATCACTTAGAAAATGTTGAAAAATTTCTGCAATCGTTTTTAGCACAATCTACTATACTCATTTCTGGCTTTACAACAACAAAAGAGCTTGAAAAACAACAAATTTTCGAAAAAATTGAAAATTTATAGATATATATGACTATGACTGTAAATTAAAAATCAAATATTTTTAAGAAAAATTATTATAATTTTTTTTTTATTTTAAATAGTAGATTTTCTTGTCGCGAACAATAGTTTTTGCATTTAATAGTAAAGATATTGTTTTTTAATATATTAAAAGCAAATTAAAATCAAATTGAATTTGCATTATGAATGTATTTTTGATTGAAAGTATTACTTTCAAATTACTGCATTCATAGTGACATATATCATTAAAAACTTTTGGAGGTCTTGAAGTTTAAAATTACACAATTTTGTGGATTTTTTGGACGTTCGCGAATTTTTCAAAATTCATAAAATTAAAATAGAAACAATAAATGGCTCCATGGGAGCCATTTTTTATAAATCTCTTATTGAATGGACAATATATAATTTTTGGACACATATTGAAAAAATTAAAAACGGAATGAAAAGCACTTTATACATATACATACACTTTACACCTGCGTTGAAGGGTTTAAAACCTTAAAGCTAGTAAATTAATATTCGATGTGACTAACTTTGGAGATCCTCCCTTGTCCAGAAGTATTTATGCATGTATTTAATATCATTGAAAAGCTTATTACATGAAATAATGATATATAAATAGAACAGAAATTGATCAAAAAATGTTAAATTTTTGTATTTAGTACTGTTTTGTAAAAAAAAAAGTTAATGTATGACCGTTTCACTTACATTTTTCAAATATTTGACCAAATTTGGATGGCGACTAGTTGGTCTTTGCCTTTGCATATGTTTTGTAAGAGAAAACACGTCAAACAAGATTCGGTAAAATGTTATCAATGATTAATGATAAGCTGGGAAACCACAACATGCTCTAAAAAAATGAGTTTTATGCGCATTAAATATGCAATAAAAAGCGAAAAATATGCTTTAAAAACAAGAAAATATGCACTTATAAAACAAAGATTACTTATAAATTTTTATCAAAATTATCATATTGATCTATAATTTAGAGCATCTATCAAAATTTCATCGACATATCAAGTGCCTTTTGAGATTTAAGACTCAACTACATAGAGTACTATCGCTTCAACTGCAACAGACAGCTGCAGTAAAATTCATGTTTCTCTTGTAAAATTTGTTTGCAGGACTTACGATATTTTCGCTTTCATTAAAAATATTATTTATACAACATTAACTTAAATCATAATCTTTAATCTTGTTGGTACAAGACATACTTCTTAATGATAAAATGGTATATATTAAAGTTAGGATCGGATCCATGCTCTTTAAATTATAAAATTAAAAAAGTTAAAAAACCTATCTTGAGATAACAAATTATTCCTAAAATGTCAAAAAATGCTCTGAAAGCTTTAAATATGCCCTAAAAATAACAAAAAAATGCTATAAATATCCACTAATAATTGTCATATGCAAAAATATGCAATTAAGGGTAAAATATGACTAACGCATTTATGCGAAATTAATTTATTTGTCATGAAACATATAAATATTGATTAGTCTGTGCAAATATTGTAACACAGAGAAAAAATGTTCCTACACCCACCATAAAGTATACCGTTCGACTCAGAATTACTTTTTGAGTCGATTTAACCATGTCCGTCCATCTGGTTGGCTGGCTGTCCATTTAAAGCTTGTGCGCAAAATACAGGTCTCAATTTTAGAGATAATTTGATGAAATTTATCTCTTTATTATTTTTGTTGCATCCACATATAATTTAATATTTGAAAATTTAAATAAATTTAATTATTTTAAGAAAATAAATAATATAGAAATTTATATTGATTTATTACATTAAATGCAAAAAAAAAAAAAATCGTTACTATTTTAAAAGTTTGTTTTTCTTAACATCGATAACTAAGTAATTACAATCATTGTAAGTATCTTCATTCTACTAGATCTTAATTAAGATGAAAACATTAAATATTTAACAAACATATCAACACAATCATTTATGTATTTTGCATTTATTTCTATGTTAATTCAGTTCAAGAATATATCGATGAAATTGCATTAATGAGATATTATTATGCATAATTTTCGAAAGATTATTTTGTAAATATTCATCTTCTATTAATGTATATAATCATTTTGAATTATGATGTTAATGAAGTCAATAATAAACAACAACTGTAGTAGTAGTAGTAATAATAATAAAGATAATAATCCAAATTGATATCCTTTCTATATAAAGTTATTTATTTAAAAACTCTCTATATTTATTTTCTATTTAAGAAAATTCTGTATTATTTCATGTTATTGTTTTGTTTAAGTACAAGTTAGAAAGTATTGATTGTGTTTAAAATTCATTTTGCATTGTTTGCATTTCAATTTGTATTCCGTCCATTCAAACATTTCATTTATTCTCAGTTTTATTTTCAATTTCATTCTTATATATAGACTAACTATATATGTATATATTATGAGTTTTTGATTGTAAAAGAAATACAATCAGAAAAACAGATATCATCATATGTAGTAGTTTGTTAAGTTTCTGGGGGCAAAAATATGTTGTTGGTTTTTGTTGGTGGTTGCAACAAAATATTTTGAAATATACATAAATATAAATGATGTACTCCCACATGTGCACATACATAAATTGATTGTATTCGTATTTCGAAACAATGTTGTTTCTTCTTCTTCTTCTTCAATTTGTTTATTTTAGTTTTCTTGCAAAAATTTTAGTGAAATTTTTAAAATTCTTATTTTTTATTATTTCACATTTTGTTTTTTAGATTTGTTATAAATTGTTTGTTGGGTAATTGCAAGATGGGCATCATGTATGTGTGAATTTGAATATATGTAACTTGTAAATAATAATCATAAGATGAAAAAACAATTCTTAAAAAAATTATTCAATGAATAATTGAGTATTTAGAATTGTCATTTGATTAAGATAAATGATGTGTATTTAAAAAATGAAAGGAATTACTATTGAAAAATTGTTTCCATTTAAAAATAAAATGTTATTCAAACATACAATCTTATGATAGGATATATGTAGCATTTAAATATATATGTTTACAAAACACTTTTAGTTATTTTAAATCTTTTTTATAAACTTTTGTCTTCTTTTAATTTCTAAGAAAAAAAAAGAAGAAAAGAAAATTTGTAGTTCATTAAGTGCGATCATATAATAGCCTATGTTACTTCGAATAAAGTTTTTAATTTATTATTATTGTAAATATATTTTGTACAGTGGTCGAAATCACTGTTCCAGAGTCTTTTAATTAAAATTTTAGTAGCTTTAACTTAATCTTTTTGGTTTATATATTTCGCGGAATGAAGCAGCTTATTTTTTGGGTAATAATAGACTTGATTGTTAATTTTAAGATTGTTAATTTTAAGAAATTGGATGTTTCGCGGTCTGCAGTATTTTGTATACGAAAGGGTTCGGTCCACGTTCCAAAAAGTGCTGTATGTTCCCAATAGTGCTGACAAATTCAATACTGTTAACAATATAGTTATTTCAAAGTGGGCGTGGTTTACATCAATATAAGTATTGAGTACTAAACTCCATTATTATGCAATTATAAGTAAAATAGTTCTACTTTCTCGTTACGACCTATGATTTTTGTTTGAAAGTGCCACCTCCAGAACTAGTGTAAGCTAGCCAGCACCCATTCTATGGAACGGTTGTAGAACTAGTTTATTTTAACATAAGGAACAGAAAATTCAGAACGGTTTTAAAACCTTTTATTTATTTTTTATTCTAATGAGCTATTTTCACAAGACCTCATTTAAAATCGATTTAATTTGAAAATAATCTTTTTTTTATTTATGGAATTTTTTATAAACGCTTTTTCAACAGTTTTTGAAAGTCATTCGAGAATTAGTTATTTGTTCTCAGAAGAGACAAAGAAATTAAACAGAATTAGTTCATAAGTTCATAAGCACTAGTTCTTCGAAACATTCCTTTAAATGAATTTTGAATCATATTAAGATTCGACTTCACTGGTGTCGGAATTGATTGTAATAACACAAGTTCTTAGAATGTTATTAAAGAATTTGAAGTGCTTCTGGTTAAAGTAGTTCTAGAAGTAATGATTTTGGAACATGCTATACAAATTTGCATAGGAATTTATATTTTTTTTAAATAAAGTAAAAATAATTTTTTAACTACACCAAATTTTACGTATATAGGGCCATAATTTAGGTTGACACACATATAATTTCACTTCTGAAAATCACTTTAACTTCAACGAAAGTCGATCAACGTCTTACGCAATAAATAGTCACCTAAAAAATTCACTAAAAAAAATCAAAATATACCCCAAAAATTTGTAAAATATGCATTTATTTTTTAGCTAAATATGCATTTTATTCGTGACAATAGGTTTAATAGTATAGAAAATAATCATTCCACGCTAAGAAATGCTATAACTACGTATTAAATTAGTTCAGAAGGAGAGTATTATTCTAAATACGTGATCTACATGTAGAACAACTCCTATATAATTTTAAGTAACAGTTATCAATTTGAATCCGTAGATCCGATTTTCACGATAGCGAGTATTAGCATTAAGAAATATTAAATATAATCTATACTGATCAGTTTTATTATTTTTATTGAAGTCCCTATTCAACTTCTAACTAATTTGTTTAAAAACGAAATCGAGGTAAATATTCGGCTGTGCGAAGTATTTTATACCCTTCACCATCTTACTGACAAATAAAATGTTTGCCTTAAAGTATGCTTTCATTTTTTAACATTTATAAATCCCCAGTGGTAAAAAGAAGGGGTAAAGAGCCCTTCTAGAAGGAATTTTTTATGTCCAGAAGACCTTCTCCCTGCATTCCATCTTCATTTCATTTTTACACGCGATGTCATTGCGAGGTAGGCCTTACACATTCGCGACCCGATATAGTCCTTCTAGAAGACATTTTTATTGAAAACTGCAAACAGACCTTTTGTAGAATTGTAGATTTGTTGTTATTTAAAACAAGATATATTTAAAAAATACAACATCCTACGGCCCTTCCAAGAGAAGCGAAGTTGTAAGGTCTGTCAGATCTTTTAGTGAGCAGGGATGAGGCATTCATGAAGGCCTTATTAGGGAAGGCATGTCAGCATGAGCAACTGCATCTGAAAAAAGGCCTTCTAGGAGGCCTCGCAAATTTTACCACTGGGTCTACATTACAATTATTAATATACATGTTTGTATGTGCACAGAAAAAAAGTCACCAATTAACAAAAATATATGAAAAAACTCAAATTTGCATCTCTCACCAAAATGATTATATCAATTACTAAAAATTGTAAAAAATTAAAAATAAAAAAATATTTCCAATTAATCAATTAATTAAATCAATCAAGTAGATGATTTAATGAATTAAAAATGTGTGCAGGAAATGAAATTAATTTTTTGTAAAAATTTAAACAATTGTGTTACGATTGTTTGGTCCGATCATCATAAAATTTTTCAATGTCATTTATACTTCTAAAAATGTAATTTTTGTCGAATATTAAGTTGATACTTATGGTACTTATACACATTAAATGATTTTCCAAAGTGGGGTTCATATGGGAGCTACGGTCAATTATAAACCGATCTTAACGGTGTTGGTTATAAAAATTCCTAATCTTTTTTGCAAAACGAACACCATTGCATTAATAAAAGTTTCATAAATTCAAAAAACGGTTTTGTAATAAGTTTTTAAGCTTTTTCCACCATTTATAAAGCGATTTTATCATTTCAACCGACATCCAGAAAATATAAACTTTTTAGCTTTATGACGAAAATTGTACATATTATAAATGTATTGATACACTTATATATGTATGTTCTTTACAGCTATGGTGAAGGGTATAATAACCGCTAAATGAACTTTAATACTGGGATCTTATACGCGTTAGAGAAATAAAAATGTAAAAAAAATATACACAGAAAAAAGTCACCAATTAACAAATATATATGAAAATAATTCAATCAATTAAAAACTTTATCAAATTTGCACCTCTCACGAAAATAATTATAATAAATATGTTCAAGAAAAATTAAAATAAAAAATTAATTTTGGATGATTTTTATTTCNNATTCAATTAAAAACTTGCTCAAATTTGCACCTCTCACCAAAATGATTATATCAATTACTAAAAACTATAAAAAATACAAAACACAAAAAAAAATCCCAATTAATAAATTAATTAAATCAATCAAGCAAGTGATTGAATGCATTAAAAAATGTGTATAAGAAATAAAAATCATCCAAAATTAATTTTTTATTTTATTTTTTCTTGAACATATTTATTAAAATTTTATGAAAATTTAAATAACTGAGTTAATTGTAAAAAGACGGTAATATTTTTTTCTGTGTATATATGAAGATTTTTATATTAAAAATATGCAAAATATTCAGTAAAAAGTCGAGCCACTTTAATAAATAAGTTATAAAAGTAAAAAATGTGAAAATATTCACGTTTATATGCAATATTCGAATAAAATATAAAATATTCTCTTCATGCAAGAGCATATTTTATCTGGGCCATTTAAAATCCGTTCTCTAGTGATAATATTAAGAATACGATATGAAAAATTTATAATATTAGTAAAGAAAAGAAATCATATTGTAAAATGGAGTATAAGAAAACTAAGTGTGTCCTTTCGTGAGACAACAAGACTCAAATAGTATTGGTGTATAAAAAGTGTATTTGGCGGCTAAGACGACAACAGAGTCCAAAATATAATTCTTCTCTTTCAAACTCAAATAAGTTATTTAAAATGTATTAAAAAACCATTAATATTCATTTAATTCATTTAATTGTGAAAATTATTTGTATTTATTTATTATTTTATTTACCTATTTATTATTATTTTTTGTAAGTAAATAAATAAATCACATGTCATTTAATAATAAATATGTTAAAAAAAAACGAGACTTAATTTTAAATGTGTGATTTACAATCTGGACATTTTATGACAGCGATAATATTTACCACTTATCTCAGTAAAGACTAAAAAATATATATGTATATGTACATATTTTTAAAAAGGATTTAAATTTATTTTAAATATGTATGTCAATAATCGTATCAAATATCATTCGCATACATACAATATTCATAGACAATTTGAAATGCAATTTATAAAATAATCAAAAAAGTTATTATGTTGATATCAATCACTACATTGGGTACTTGTGATATTTCTATGATTAATGTTCACATATTTTCAATTTATAAATTTTGTTAAGATTTTTTCTCAAGTTAAAAAAAGAAATTTGATAATTTAACTTTTCATTAGGTGAATTGTTAATTAATATAAAGTTTTTTTTTTATTGTATGTGTTACATTAAATTCAAATTAAGCGTTGATCAAATACATTATGTAATAAATGTTCAACAATAATAGTATGATCAACTATATATTATTTTCGTTGTAAGGTTTATGTTTTCAACAAAGTTTGTATGTATGTTTTTATATTATATAAACAAAATCCACTTATTTCTACTTACTTATTACCAGTTTTGTAAACATTTAACTTTTTTTCGTGTTTTATATGCATTTAATTAACTTTTTTTATATTGTTTTATTGGAAAGTAATTGAGTTTTCATTTATTTATAATTTTTTATATATCTACCGATGTATATAAAAAAAAATAATGTTTAAATTTATACATATTTAAACAGTTTCATATGTGCATATGTATGTATGTATGTACACAGATGACGTGAAAATTATATATTTTATTATAAAAGGTGTATTTACCGCGGATTTAATATAGTATATAAAACAAAGTAGATATAAAACATTAAATTAACAAAATTAATATGTAGTAAAAAATGTTTTACTGCAACAACAAAAAATTATGTGTTCACTTTATTACCCTAGAGGAAAGAGAACCGGTTTAAGACTAGTCAGGAATTATGACTGGCAGCAGTCTTAGAACTTTATATATGGGAGGATCTTGTGATTTTTATATGGGGTTCTCATTGGATATTTTTCATTAGCACCCTAAGAGATTTATTAGGACACGTCACAGGACTGGTCCAAGAGGACACGTTCAGAGTTAATTAATAAATAATAGTTTAAACAAAACTTTTAACTTTTTTATATTGCGCGTTTTCACTGATATTTGTAACTCCCAGAAAAACTCCTCAGACCTCCCAGATTAAAGTATTCTGACACATAATCACTTTCTGAGTCAATTTAACGATGTCCGTCAGTCCGTCTGGCAATATAATGTGTAAGTCTTAATTTTTTTATAATGTGTAAGTCCTGTTTTTTTTTTTTTTTTTTTTTGTACACAGTATATATTGGTGAAGGGTATAATATTATCGGTATTGGCCGACAATATCTTTTTATCTCGTTTTATTTATTTTTACATCTACCATCAAAAAAGGGGGTATATTGACTTTGCCATTCCGTGTGTAAACAAATAATTTAAGACCCCAAAATGAATATATTTTCTTGGTCTTGGTCAGACTCTGAGTCAATTTAAACAATATCGACCCTATACTTTTGGACATTATTAATAGTACATGGAAAAATTCTTCGCGAGAAGAAATTTATGTTTCGTCACGTTATGGAAATTTTATAAAAATTTCGAATTTCATCCAAAATGCAAAATTTTACCGAAAATTTAAAATTTGACTAAAATCAAATATTTCGCTAAAAACCCAATATTTCAGCAAAAAAAAAAAAAAAAAATCACCGAAAATAAGAAATTTCACCAAAAATCAATAATTTCACCAAAAAATTCACTAAAAACCTAAAATTTCACAAAAAATCTAAAATTCTCCAAAAGTTAAAAAAAATTCAAAACTTTAACGTTTCTTCAAAATTCCTAAATTTCATTGAAAACCCCAAATTCCGAATGTTCATAAAAAATTCAAAATTTCACCGAAAATACAACGTTTCACTATAAATTCGAAATATCACAAAAATCTAAAGTCCAACAAAAATTCAAAATTTCATCAACAAGTTGCCAAAAGTCAAAAAATATCCCCAACAATTTNNAAAAAAAAAAAAAAAAAAAAAAAAATCACCGAAAATATAACGTTTCACTATAAATTCGAAATATCACAAAAATTCAAAATTTCATCTACAAGTTGCCAAAAGTCAAAAAATATCCCCAAAAATTTTATTTAAAATCCGAAATTTCACCGAAAATCTACATTTTTAATAAAAATCCGAGTTTTTCGATTGAATTAAAAAATAAGATAATAATAGCACGAGTCTCAAAATTTTTGTTCTATTGCAATTAAAGAACGCGAAGCTTTTTATGATTCAGGGGATCTTTTAGAAAAGAAAAGTTATTGCATTTTTTCGTCTTCAATTCTATTCACTCAGCCATAAATTTTTATTTTGCGCGAATTCCTTATTCTAAACTTAACATGGCTGTTAGAAATTTAACATCGACTGATATTTAGTGAGTGTGGTATTGTCAAATAATTTCTTACTATAAATTTTCTGACGAGTTAGTAGTCAATTGGTACTCCATCGGTAATGATTGACCGATCCATTACTGCAATTTTTACAAATTTCCCACAGTAAACATAAACTCAATTAACTCTTTAAAAATATATGTTTTCTTTTCCATATAATTAGTTTAAGGTATATTCCAATTTTTTATCTATGGGATGACTTTTTTCTGAAATATTTTGTTGAAATTCGTAAACAAATAATAACTCTATCAATCGCCTCTTCTTAAACTATAATTGCTATAAAAGATAGAAAGGAACAAGAAAAATAGAATATCAAACTAAATTTGTAGTTTTATTTGTTTTCAAAACCTTTACACAAATTTATTCACATTCAAATATTCAAGGGAAATATATATTTCCAAACAATACATGCATACATATGTATGTGTGTGTGTTATTAAAGAAAAAACAATGAAAAAACAAATTCTTGGTTAACAATTAAACGAGAAAAGAAACAAACAAAAGATTGAAAATTTTTCAATTTACTTTTACATAAAGAAAAACCTAATGAATAAACCTTAAGAATGAAAATTTGTTTTTGAATATTTGTTAATAAAAACTATGAAAATATGAAAGAAGAGAATAATAACATAAAACAATGCCACAATAATAAAGCAAGATTATTATTTTCTTTTATTATATTTTCTTTCTTTTCGCAGAATGTTAAAAAAACAAAAAAAAAAAAAAAAAGATGCCTGTTAAGAAAGCAAATCACGTCTTACACTTTCTCTATACTTTTGAATGCACATCAGTGCATCACCCAGCAACATAATCATTATTATCATCAACACCAGCAGCATCCTAACAATAAGGATTGATGAGCTTCATATTAATTATGATTATAATGATGATGATGAAGATGTTAATAGTGTTTCGTATAGTGACAAGAACAAATAATTTTGTCTTATTTAACACGTTTCCTAAGAAGCCATGGGCTGTACTTCTTTTCAATTATTTATTTTATTTTCTATTTTTTTTTCATATTGTTTTATAAAGGTAGTAAAATGCAATCATCACAAATAGATTGGTAACACCTCATGCCATATTTACATAAACCCTTCATAGACTAGCGTCTTTTTATTATTTTTATTTTATTTCCACTTCTTTGATTTTAATACGTTTTTTTATTGTTCTTCATTCTTATTAAATGCAAACTCCTGAGGGTTTGTTAGATCTTAGAAAGTAAATTAAAAATATTCCTATTATATTTTCTTTATTTATATTCTTATCCTTTTAATTTAATTCCATATTAAGTTAATATTAATTCCTTGAGCTCAAAAGTAGCTGCAATCATATTGCTTTATTAAAGATATACTAGATATAGAATTATTTTTATTTCATAATAACTATATATAAAAATTTAGAGTTAAGAACATTTTAAAATCGCTTTTAGAAACACTTCTGGAAATTTATAAATAATTTGCTGATTCAGTCAGACTTCAGTAAATTTATTACTAAAAAAGAAAAGAAATTAACAACAAATCGTGTGATGCATAAAATTTTCATAACAAATTAGAATTAAAATTTATTTGAAAAGGTAAAAGTAAAAATTGCTTAGTTTGATATCATTTATAAATAATTATTGATTTTCATAAATGCATTTCGCCCTACACTGAAAAAAGTATTTGTAATGAATGCTGTTAATTAAAATAAGTTCATAATTTTTTTTTTATGAATTTATTAAATTAATTCATAGCTTCAATGAAAAGATTCATTAAAATTCAATGAAAAAATTAACGCTATTATGAACATTACA
>MINK01172406.1:0-26389 GCA_001735545.1 Phormia regina
TCTACCACAAAATTTAGTTATCGTACATGCTTTTGTTTAAGAGATCAACAGAAAACTATAAAATGAAGCTTGAAAGAACACCTTGTGTGTCTAGTGTTTTCCCTATATGGGAGGTGGCTGTAAAGTGGGCGGGCCACGTCCATTTTTGGTTTCCGAGGTTATAACGACACTGGAACTATCCGTACAAGATTTCCTTATTGTTAATGCCTTTGTTTAAGAGATATTAGCAGAAAACTATGAAATGAAGCTACAATGGACACCCTGTGTTTGTAGTATTTTGCATAAAGGGGAGACGGGCGGTAAAGTGGACGGACCCCGCCCATTTTCTGTTGTCGAAATTATGAAGGTCTTTGAACTAATGAGTAAAATTTCCTTGAAATTTCACCTTATATGGGAGGTGGGCGTAAAGTGGTCTCCAAATTTCTATTGACCCTCGAACTATCTGTACAAAATTTAGTTAACGTACATGCTTATTTCTAGGATATATCAGCAAAAAACTTTGAAATGAAGCTACAATGTTTCTATTATTTTGCCCATATGGCAGGTGGGCGAGTAAAGTGGGAGGACCATGCCCATTTTTTGCTTTGGAGGTTATAATTTTTTTTACTTTTCTCCCTATATTGGAGGTGGGTGGGAAAGTAGGAGGACCATGCCCATTTTCGATTTCCAAGTTTATATTGACCCTCAAACTTTGCGTACAAAATTTCGTTGTCATACATGGTTTTTTTCAGAGATATCAGTAAAAATTAATTTAGCAGCACAGGGTGCTTCTAATATTTTTGTTGTTTACTTACGGATTTTGCTCAAATTCAATCCCAAACAAATCTTATATAAGGCAAATAAATGGGCCAAATTTCGTCTCTCTAGTTCTATCCTGCTTTCAACAGACGGAAAGACAGACAGAGGGACATGGCTAGATCGACTCAGAATCGAACCAGGACCTAGAATATATACATATACTTTATGGGGTCTTAAACGATTATTTCGACATGTTACACACGGAATGACAAAATCAATATACACCCCATCTTTTTGATGGTGGGTATAATAATATTTTATAAATATACAGTTTTCTAGAATAAAAAATACAATTCACTACATTAATGAATTTTCTTTAGCTGTGCCGAATCTTTAATACCCTTTACCATCTTACCGACAAATAATAAAATTTACGCCTTAAAGTATGTTTTCATACTTTCATATTTATAAATCTACTTTTTCCCCAAACTACGAAAATTTGAATACCAAAAAATAATACCCTACACCATTGCCTATGGGTACCAAAATTCGGGAAGGAGCCAATTACATACCTATACTTGTATTAAGTGAAAAATAAAATAATAATAAAAATATGCTTAACTAAAGACAGATCTACACGAAATTTGAAACAGGGATTTGTTCTTACATTAAACTTATTTATGTTAAATTTCATTAAAATTTTTCTATTTTTATGGTAATTTTGTGTGTTAAAACTCTATTCCGGGAGAACATTTGTATAGAGACTAGGTGAAATAATGGGCCGATCATGACAAATATATAGGCTTCGTCCTTGTACCAAAGTTCATCAAATTATCTCTTAAATTGCGACCTGTACTTTGCGCACAAGCTCTACATGGACTGTCAGGCAACCAGACGGACGGACGGACGGACATGGTTATATCGACTCACATAAATGTTGGTGTAGGGTATAAAAAATAAAAAAATAACCAGTCATAGTAAGTTTTGCTTTAAAAAAAATAACAACAGTAATTCCATATTTATATATTGTTGTATATAAACATAAAAAGTTAACAAAATAGTCATTAGTTTAGTAGTTTATAAACCAATTTCGTTGATTCAAAAATCCGAAATTTTTATGACGGATCTGTATAAAAATAAAAGTCAGTAGCTTTAACAAAACCTTAAAAAATTAAAAATGCGTTTTAATCGATATCCGATTTTTTAAGCATATCTCCGCCATATATTAATCGATCTTGTTCAATTTCAATAGAAAAATTCTCGAGTTGATTTTCGATCGCCTAGTATATATATCGTATATATGAGTTATCGATGGACTTCATAAACGCCATTTCATTCGTCATCATTTCTTACAAGTATCCCACTGCTTTGCGCTGGTGTAGAGAATCACATATGGACATATTTTATGGAAAATTGAGTTATTTTAAAATATTAAACAAAATTAATAGTAACAAACTTTGGTACTTTTTCTTGTTGTAAACATGTTTTTCTTAAAAGGACGGCAATGCTATAAACTAACTTTTGAGCAAAAGTTTGCACAGAAATTATTGATTATAGGTAGACTTAACTTAGAGCGAAGTAATTTTCTATGTGATTTTTATATTTAAAAACTAACTTCACACTTTTGCTATTTCATTAGACCAAAACTGGTGACGTGAATTACTTTTGTATAATATTTTGTCTTGAATTGAATTGGTTTACATACATAAATATATTTTTTCCATTAATTTTCCTTATTACTAGTTTTGAAATATTATTTGCATCATAAATCTCATTTAATGTCATTTATATACAAGTCATGTGGCAATAATGATTTCAGAAAATTTCTTTTAGTTTGACTTTAATGACTTAACGTACTATCCTTTCAAGGGGATTGATTAAGGATTACTATTCCAATGTACTGTTGGTACTTTCTAACAACATTTTATTAATTTTTTGCCGCAAAATTTAACTTGAAATATTAAGACCCACAGTGGTAAACATGATATGATTTTTGAAAATATACGGCCAGGTGAAAAAAAATTATCGATAGTTTAAAGGATATTAAAAAGATTCCTTTTAAAATTTTTAATAAATAATATAAAGAATAGAAAATTCAAATTTAATAAAAGTATATATAATCATATAGTTTTCCATACGATTGTATAAGTGTAACAATTCATAAGCCATTTCTGATAAACTGTATAAAAATTCAACTAAGTGTGATTTTGCTATTATATAACCCACTGTTCAAAGTTAATTATATAAAGATGATGTTGCATATTGTAAACGCCCATTGACATTGTTGTTCTTTGTTACTTGTATATGCTAATTCTATGCCATTCATTTAGGAAACACTCACAATCGCAGTAATATTCGCAATTACAGCACTCTTTCTAACATACATTTGCATGTAAATATGTTTCATTACAAATGTAAATGCGTATGGATCGACGTTGCTGTAGATGATTATCTGCCAAGTCAGTCGTCATTCAATATGTCAGCCTGGCCGTATGTCTGTCTGTCTGCCTGTTTGTCTGTTAGACGATACATACATACGTTTAATTTGTAGAGCAATTAAAAATGTTTTTATGTCCTGATTCATCAGCATAAATGAAATTAGAAGAAATATGCCGGAAGAACATTTCGTTAAATGTCATTTCATCATTTATTTAAATAGTCTAATTTGTACAGCTCGGAAGCTTATAAGGGACAATATACACTTAGTCAAAAGGATATATAGTATATGTTTATATAAACAAGAGAATGGGGTGTAAGAATAAAAGAAAGGTTTGTATTATATAAGTAAAACCAACTAAATTGTTAGTCAATTAAAGGATTTTTTTTTTTGGAATTTAAGTTTTAATAAATGTATTTATTGGTTTTGTATTTTGATTTAATAAAATATTTTTTTTTATTTAATTACAAACAAAGAAATAGTTGACACACTGAAAATTGTCAGTCAGTCTGTTAATGAAATTTATGGATTTTTATATTCACAAAATTATTAAACCAAATATTCATAAAACTAAAGATTCATATATTTTTCATTAATAATTTTATGAATTTACTAGCTTTTCTCGGTACACTTAGCTACATATTTTAATGGATTAACTTAACTTTCTTAAGAAACGCTACTTTGTCCCCATATCAGTTAAATGTTTTAATTAATAGGATATATTCACATAGAATTTGGTACCGCTGCCTCTACATATAGAAATAGAAATATTTACCTCCTTACTTTGTAAATCCCTTAACCATAAAATTTATTTGAGAAATAAAAACAATTTACATATTAAAAATTTTCAAAGTAAAGGGAAGTGTTTTTTTAAAATTACACCCTTAGTATAGATATCTTTTATTCGAAGTATTGATAGACATAGACATAAATTTCGAATAAAAAGTGCTAATATTAAATTTGTTGGGATTTTTTATTTAATTTATGATTTTTTGTCATTTTTCCTTTTACTTAAAATTGTCTTACCTACAACTGTCATCACTAACTGCGACTAGGTAATGCAGATGGTATGTGGTAGTCATTGAGAATATCTAAATCTGTAGCTACATGCTAGTATTACCAAATTAAGTCATTTAATATACTGTAACTATATAGTTTAAAAAAACTATTGCAATGCCACTAAAATACTCATAATGTATAAAATTTTTTTCCTAGATATTTATGTTTATTGTCCAAAAAGAAAAATAAAAAAAATGAATTTTGCATTCATGCTTAAAAGGGGTCATCCTAGTTAGTTCAATACACACACACACATACACACGGAAATAAAACTACGTGTATAAGGAATTAGTTGTTACATCCTAATCGTAATGTTCCATCATCATGGTTTTGTGCGTTCAACTTTACCGCAGTTTGTTCACGTGTCATTCGGAAGTGTGAACATTTTCAGATTAAAAGTTGTTTGTTATTGCTTGTTGTTGTTGTTATATGTATTTGTTAGTAATTTCTCCAAATGACCATTAAAAGGGTCGGCAGTAAAAAAGAAACAAAGCAAAAGCAAAAGGGACAACAGGACAGCAAACAGGAGTAAATAATTTCAATTAGTATGCTTTTTTCCCAAAGTTTTGTCTCCACTTTACGGTTTAGTTGTGCGGATAAAATTTGGAAGTAATCCAAAAATAACACATGTACATTCATTAGGATTTTAATTAGCAAATATATGATTATCTTTGAATAAACAATTATCAATAAATGAGATAAGTTATGCAAATAGAAAAATATTATTTGAAAAAGGTTTCTATAACACAATTTTAATAAAATAGATTAATAATTGATAATAATTATTATTTATGAAATACTTTTTTATACCATTCACCAAAAAAGTTGATGTTTTTGGGATTTTTGTAATAAATCATAATGACATGGTACGTCCGTGTATCGCTTGAAATGGTGTTTATGAAGCCCACCGATAACTGCTATATATTATATATTTATTAATCAATCGGAAATCATTTCGAGAATTTTGCTATTGAAATTCAACCAGATCGGTAGGTAAATGGCTAAGATATAATTAAACCCTGGATTAATTGTTTGTGCTGAAACAATGAAATAAATCGTATCAATAATAACTGAGATAACGGGACAAAAAAACTAAAAAAATCTGTAATTAATATAAATACACACATAAACATGTACAGATTTCCCACACTACTTATGTTTAAATGTTAATGGAAATGTAATGTCAGATAAAAAATGTGTATTTTCCTTAGAAAAATATTCGAAAAATATTCGAAAATATTAGAAAATATTCCAAAATACATTTTTCTAAATGTGATTTGAAAATGTAATAACACATACATACATACATACATACATACATACATACATACATACATACATACTAGGGTATCCAATTAATCGGGGTTTCAGATTAATCGGTTTATTTGACAAATAATTATTCGAGGTTTTAAGTTTATCGGCTAATAACCGATTAATGCTAAATTATTCGATTAACCGATTTTTTTAGTAATACACATTAGACATATAAACACTATTTAGTATATTGTCATGTTCAAGAGTTTATAAAATTTTAGGGCCTTATTTTGTAAAACACTTCCCCTCAGTTTGAAAAAATTTTCATGTAAATTGTTTTTGTGTTTCAAAAATTTGTATGGAAATTTTTTTCAAAATGATGTGAAGGAATTTAAGAAATAAGGAGGTTAATCTTTCAATGTCCAATAAATGTCCCATTTTTGATATCTATTTAGTGAGAAGAAAGTCATGAATAGTAAAATTATGGCACTTTTATTTAGCACAAGACATTAAGTGAGTAATAATACTTTCAAACTACAATCTATCTTGTTTATTTTTGCTAGAAATGCCTATTATCCAATTTTGAAGTGATGTTGACATAAATTTGAATTTAAAATAAAAAATTTATTAAATTATAACACAAAAAAAAAATAGATTACGGTTAATCGGTTGTTCGACACAAATTATTCGATTGGATACCCTAATACATATATACAGATAGCAGATGAAGCCATTGGGAGCCAACTAAATCTGCAAAATATCGTAGGTATCATGCTTAACAAGAGAGAAAATTGGCATGCAATATCCACAATGATCCGTGTAAAACTTGAAACGGAAGAGAAGCTGAGGAAATCTCAGATACTAGACGTTGCCTAGATAAGGTCTTCCTGCCCTGCGATGCAATATCTTCATAGATAGTACCGCAGGGATGCTGAATGACGAAGGAGGTGGATTTAGTCGGTACGAATCCGATATATCTCAGGGGTAATCTATAATCATGAGAATCTTATAAAAGATTTCCACCTGCCTAACGGGAAAAAATACATACATATATACATACATACATACACACATACATGTGAAAGTTTAATGCATACGTTAAGGCGAAAAGATGGTGAAGAGTATTTGTTTTTTTTATTTTATTGAACAATTATAAAATCTTAAAATGATTCTTTAAAAAAATTTTGACCCTGGACCATACAGAATATTCTCCTCATACCTCAGCAATAACTATGTAAATGCGTGCTGCAGCTTTCTATATACATTGAGTACAATAGTTTCAATATGTTTTTTTTTAATATTAAACCATTGCTGAACCATTTTCTATCTTCAATATGTTTTTATTGGAAAATAATAATATATAAATAATAAAATTTCAGAACTGATTTTTTTTTATTTGAATCCCAGCAAAAAGTGAGCTGAAAAAGTCATGATTTTAACATTGTGTTGTCATTGGAAAGAAGTACTAAAGGCTCAACTACGTATAATATTTGCGCTTCAACTGCAACTGACAACTACAATAAAATATGTACTTGGATTTATATGGAACGGAGCCACAACAGTATATCAAAACAAAAATCAAATTTATTAAATATCTTTAAATTATGTTTTACTCTAAATTGCAAAAAATATAACGTAAAATAAATCCAATATTTATAATATAAAATGACAAATTCTATTAACGCAAATTAAACAAAGACAATTATAATTCTTAATGTTTGTTATCGTTGATTTTATTGTAATGTTACTAGATACGAGTACTTGTGCTATACTTTGGCTAACAATGGGATTTCATTGTTTAATAAAGTTTACTTAAATACATATTGTACTCACTCCTTCTGGGCAATAATAAGTATTACTACTACTCG
Organism: Phormia regina; assembly: GCA_001735545.1. Lineage (NCBI taxonomy): Eukaryota > Metazoa > Arthropoda > Insecta > Diptera > Calliphoridae > Phormia > Phormia regina. The sequence goes on from MINK01172406.1 coordinate 7,357, forward strand.
TACATGTTTCAACGAGCACGTGTGCAATATATTTGTATCTGTATCTGTTTGTCACTCTTTATTTAATTTTTGACAACGAAACCAATGTGCTCTTTGTGCAATTAATGTTTATTACTCGTGTAAATCTATTAATCAGTGATGCCGCCAAAGACATTTCCTCCAACTAAAATATGTTTTTTTTTTTTTCTAACTACTAGAGGGTGGTGGTTGACTGTCGGTGATTAAAGTTAATATAATAAAAATATTATATTTTTCATTGTCTAACCTTAGATTAGAAAATTATGAATTTTCGAAAAATTTTCGGCAATTATATAAAAGTATTGGGAAAAATTTAATTTAAAAGTTAAATCATGTATTAGCTAGTATATACGTCAAACATATATTATAAACCTTTTTTAATACCGCCGTTAGCAAACAATAATTCTTTAATTTTTCTTTCTGCATTGAAATAAATGTTACATTAAATTTTTCTATTTTGCCAAATATTTACATAAATGTATTTTTATTTAAATATATTTTATAAATAATAGTTTGAAAATATATCCCTTTTTTATCAAACAAATAAATATTATTGTTTAAATTGTAAATATAAAATATCATTTCTTGCAAGTTTGGTTCTAAAGATTTTGAAAAATAATCCAATACTTAAAATAAAAAATGAAATACAAAAAGATTCGTCTGTGCCGAATGTTTAATACTCGTCATCATCTTACCGGCAAGTTATAAAACTTTCGCCTTAATGTATGCTATAAATCGCTATTTTTTTTTTAAACAACGAGCAAGCTTTACTTTAAAAAAAAAAAACTTCATATTCCAAAACAAGATCTTTTATTACTGCGTTGCTACTCGTTTAACAAAGAAAAAAATCATTATTTTTTTCCAGTTTTTGGCCCAAAACTCGCTTGTTTATGAACGAATTTGGTTGATTAAAACACCGAAATTTTATTAAAATATTTATGACCCATCTGTACTTAGCTTAAAGAAGGGCTTTAAAAAATCAAAAATGTGTTTTGACCGATATCTCAGTTATTATTGAATTGATTTATTTGATTTTTTGGAACAAAAATACCGATCTTGCTGAATTTTGATCTTTTGGTATATATTATATATGGAAGTTATCTGTGAACGCCATTTCAACCGACACACGGATGGACTGACGTGTTCCAATCGTTATCATTTCTTACAAAGATCCCGAAAAATTGTGGAAAATACAAATGGAATTACAAACTTATATATACCCTTTACATCTGTGTTAAAGGATATAAAAATATCTACAAAATTTTTAATATTAATTTTTTTAATTCCTTTCTTTAACCATTTTGTTCTATGATCAGTAACATAAATGACCACGTAGCATCCTGTTCTAATCACCGTAGGACGTTGAAATTTACCAAAATTTAAATGTAACTAAAAAAAAGGGATTTTGTACCTCCCTAATATAAATACATATTGTTCATTATTCTATTTTCATTACTTATTTATTATTTAGAATTGAAATCCTTAAACTGCAATAATTTATTTGCAGATATAAAATTTGCTTTGTTGCAAGTATCCAAAATTATATTTTTCTCAAGTCATATTTCTTTATTTAACTTTTTCATTAATATTTACAAAGAATACATAAATAATTACGACTGGATAAGTAAGAATCTCACACACATACACATGTATGTATATATGTAGTTCATCCACATGGGCATAAAAGGATGGCTCCATTCAATAAAGGTGGAAATAAAATTTAGTTTATTTGGTTTTGTATTAGATTCTTTTACGGTTAATTAGTGAATGGCATATGAATGTGAATATATGTATTGATATTGTTTATTATTTATTTTATGAAAATACGCATGTATTTTTATGTACGTGGTCAACAATGCTCTCAAACACAAGAGGAGAGCTTTTTAACCCAGCAAACATTTTTATTAATACTATCCCTCTAATATGTTAAATACAAATAAGTATAATTATTAATAAATGGACCTAATAATATTTTTGCATATACATATGGAACATATTTAATAAAAGTGCTACATTTTCTTGGGTCCATTTTTAGTAAAAGTTATACAAATATCGAAGATTTAATTAAGATGAAGTTTTAAATAAAGTGAAGTTGTCTCGTTTTGAATTTATTATGTTTTCGGGGTTATATAAGCATTGATATGTAGTGTCTATGTGATTACAGGATTTTTAATCTAGTTAGATGTTTGTGGCAACTGTGTATTTATTTCATAATTATAAGCATGCCACAAATACCAAGAACAAGAAAAAACGTTATTAAATTGTACGTTAATAACATTTACTCGACTAAATAATATTAATTTGTTTAGGGGAAATCATCATGAATTCTTATCTCAAAAACAAACAACCCTTGGAATACGTGATGGCATGTATTATAATAAAGTATTCATTCTTGTATCCATTACAAACATACATTATTACATATGCATGTGTGGACGAGTGTGTTTGGATCTATTTTGTAGTATGTATTTTGGAAATGATTAAGGAAGTGCATAAATAGCGCACGTTGATGGTTAATTTCTTACCGCCAAAGTCAAAGTCAACGTGTAACTTACAACATTTAATAAACACTCTTAACACACTTCACCCCTCCCCTCCTCCGATGCTGGGGTGATGATTATTTAGGGCAAATACACACTAACTTCTTCTATTGACTAAAACTTGCTCAAGTTATTAAAATTGTTGTTATTATTACTTACAACTACAACTACAGCTTGTTTTGGTTTCTATTGATAAATATTTTTATTTCTATTCATATGCAATCAATCCAATCAATTATGTTTTATTTTCTATTACTATCCCGATCGGTTTTATATTTAATTTCAGTTAATGAAAAAATTTGCATATTTACCCTTAAGATTATTCATTACACAGGTCAACAAAATGAAAACTTTTTTCTGTGGCTCGCAATTATCTAATATATTTTTTTACTTATAGAATGAAAAAAAAAAAAAATATTTAGAAATTATTTAACAAAATTTATCTAAAAATTCAATTTAAATATTAGTTTTTTAAAATAAAATATTATTTTTGAAACCTGCTTTTCATGTTAAAAAGAAATCTCAAAATCACTTTTGGTTGATGTGATTTTAAATCACCTAAACAGAGTACTGTGAACAAACAAATAAGCTTGATTTAAAAACGGTCAAATTTCATTGATAAAGTTTTAAATCACTGAAGGCGTTCATTAAATAAAATAAATAAAATTAATAAATCCAGTGAACAGTACATTGTTTTCAATGAACTCATATTTTGTCACAATGAAACTGTTCATTGAATATAATTGTTCTGTTTATTTTAAATTAAATAATTTAATTTACTATATTGACATAATATAAGCAAAATTTAAATATAATAAATAAGAGTATCTTGACGATTACCGGTTGTAGCGTACAAATATGATCAGCTTGTAATATAATTTTATAAAGAATTAATTTAAATTTTAAATATTTACGAATACTTACGAATGTAATCTTCTTGGTTTTTGAATTCACGATATTTTTCGAAACCCTAGTATTTGAGGCATATAATATGCTCTGCGTCTTAATTGTTTTATCTACACAAATATGAGTTAAATACATATTTATTTAAATATTATACTTACATGTTCCTGGTTTTTAATAATTCATTTAATTGGGTAGAATTAATTGCACTGCTCGACTTCACCAGGACAATAAATTTATATTAATGCTTTATGACTTGACTTTTTTAAACGCGTCATTTCTTGTTAAGAGACAAACTGTTTTGTTTACTTTATTTCCAGTTAGAAATTATTTGTTTTAGAATAATTTAATGAAATATTTCATTGATTCAATAATTTTGTTAATTGTTTAACGAGATCAATGTAATAATACATTAAATCAATTAATTAACTAACTTAAGAAATAAATTTCAGTACTGGATTTAATGTAATGTTTTAATGAATCTTTTCTTTGCAACTATGAATTCATACATTTACTTAATAAATTCTAGGAAAATATTAATGAATCTCATTCATTGTTCCGCATTCATGAAAAATACTTTTTTCACTGTAATGATGTATATGTATTGTTGCCAATACAAAACAAACATTTTGTTGTCCATTAAAAATTGCAAACACAACAACATATTGCTTTTTTATTTTGCCTTTAGCTTAAAAATGTTCGTTTTAGCTTCTAGCTATTTTCCTAGCCTTTTTTGATTCTTAATATAGCCTTCAAAAGGCTAAAAATTTACAAATTTTATTTTCATTACATCACAAATTTAAGCATTTTTGTGTATTAATTCGCTCAAAAAATCTAAATTTTTTTATATTTCGCGAAAATGTTCGCCTGAGTCGCTATAATTATTTTTTAAAAACTTTATTTTCCATAGGGATTATTTATGCTGAATTTATAAATTCAATAATATATCTTCAAGAAATACCAAAACCTAATGAGAACTAACAAATAAATGTGTTTTTAAAATGAGTCAAAATATTAGCTTTTTCTGTCTTTATTTTTTGGGACATTTAGCATTTTCTGACTTTTTAAAGCTCCTTTTTTTCTCATGTCCTGGCAACACTAATATTCAGTTATTGAAAATAATAAACATGCCAACAATTTAATTGTGATTTGAGAACAAATGTAATATTGCTACAACAAAATTGTTTTTAAAATAAAATATATTCAACAATTATAATTTTTGCGATGAATATATATTCTTGCAATGGAAATACTATTGTTATGGCAAACATATTGAAAAACGTTCGTTATTAAATAAAAGAGTAATGCTGTCCAATGACACAATACAAAGAAGACTTTAAGAAACATATAGCAGGGGAAATAATTAAGTAATTAAAAAGTCCAATAGTTCATTTTGAATTGGATAAAAATAAAATTTTCGCATGAATCCAATCATTTCAGTTGATTTGTATATAACAGAAGGAATGAATGAAATATGGAAAATGAAACATAAACATGAAAGATTGTGAACTGTTTCATATTTTACATTAAACTGAATTGTTTAATTAAAATATTTTTTTCACGAACGACGCAACTGTAAAAATTCGCTACAATGTCCTTTATATATTTTAACCACACTATAGCATCCTGTCTAATATTATTATCGAAATCTGCTCGGTTGAATCGAAACAAATTGTCATAATTTTGTACATTATTTTTTAAATTATTTTATCTTTTTATAAATTTTAAAGGGTCAATTGGTTCAAGAGGCCACGAAGCAAGATTATTTGAGAAGCCCTGATTTAAACTATAGTAACCCTTTCTAGTAAAATATGCACAATAGACGGATGGTGGTTTCATAATTTGGTCTGGAATACTAATTTGTGTACCGTAATTGATTTTTATCCAGGCAAGACATCAGGCTTCCGCAATCATGTGCATTGCCTAATAAAGTTGGTCGTTCAATACTATGCTCTGTCATTCCCCTGCGGAAAATTTGTGACAATTGTATTAAGGAACCGGTTGCTCAGTACCAGTTGAGTACCAATTGACACCCAACTCGTCACCAAAGTTCCAATTGATAAACAGTTGACACAAACACACCCCCTTTCAACAACTAAGAGTCGTTTTATAACATGCCTGTTAATTGCGGAATAGTGACTCGCGCGTAGTAGCAATCAGTGGCTAGGTGGTTAACATTGAAGACTATAAAACAACGTAGACGAGCACGGGTTCGATTCGGGATGACGCCATCGACATTAAGGAAAAATAATAAAAGAAAACATAAATTTAATACAAATAATAAAAAAAATGTTTAAAAAATAAACAATTACGGAATTTTATCAAATTTTTGTTATATTAATCGACAGTGAACCTGTCCTATAGGACCAGTACTGTGAACTATCCTGTGACCTGTCGCTAGGGGCTAATTAGTCACCTCCAATGACAACCCCATGTAAAAGTGACTGGTTCTTCTTATATAAAGCTCCGGAACTGGAACCGGTCACTAAACCTAAGAACCTGTCACGTGACTAGTTTTGAACCAGTTCTCTTTACTCTAGGGTCGCTTTATAACACCATAATACGAGCTAAATATAAAATGAAATAAACCTGAAAAGTCATTTACTTGAATTAGTTAAAGCCTCTACCCTAGTTTTACGAATTGATTCTTGTCGCGATAAATCGCTATTGGTAAAATTTAGGTGGTTACACTAGATATTAAAGTATATCTCCAAAATTACTTGTCAGTATTTATTCAAAAAATATTTAAAAAAATTTGAATTAAAATTATCTGTAAGTCTTTCTTACTTTACTTTTATTTATTTAATTTTTTTTTTTTGGAAGAGGTGGCCATATGAATAAGCATGATGTAAAATAAATTGTATAAACTCATCAAAAGCGGTTGGATAATAGATTCACTCATTTGGCATTATTAATATAAAATGAAGTAATATAATAGAGGATAGGAAAAAAGTATAAGATAATGAGAATGAATTTTTAAATTGTAAAATTTATTTAAATAAATACATTTATAGAAGACATATTCAACCTCTACATGCTACTTTAAAATTACTCTTAAATATATTCTTGCCCCATACAACGCATAACAAAAAACAAAAAATATTATTTTGAGAGAATGTTGCGCCATTTTGTATGGATCCATACGGAATAAACATCTTTTTAACAGATTTAGTTTAACAATATGCAATATGCTGCTATTATTTTGCACAAACAAAAAATTAAAATAACGACAAGTTACGGAGATGTATAGAAAAATATAAATATTTTGTTCATAATTATTATACTGGGATCAGTGTTCCCAGGGCTTGAGAAAAAAAGAACTCAAATTAAGCCCAAATTACATTAACGCGTAATCAGTATCAATAAAAATTATCAGATATTCACTGTCAGAATAACATGTATTTGAGTGTCCCATTTCTTAGATCAATCTCTTTGTCGCGCTCTCAATCAGAAAGTAGAGCAGTGAATTTAGAAACAGGGTTAAATAAAAAGCACTGCAAACTGCTGCTGACAAAATGTAATCAACTCCATAATAAACAGTGCATTCTAAAATATCAGCTGATTGTGTCAGCACACTGCTGCCGTCTACGCGCTAATGTAATTTGGGATTTAAAAAATGTCACAAAAAATAAAACCAGGAAAAAAAAAAAAATAAAATTTTATTAAAAAAACGCATTTTAATTTTTTGTTCTTATTAGTTTTTGGTATTTATTAAAGATATTTTAGTAAATTTATAAATAAAACATAAATAGTTTCTATGGGTAATAAATTTGTTAAAAAAAAAATAATTATAATTTCTTTGTAGAATAAAGAGCCGCAGGTGAAAAATTTCGTTTAATATAAATAATTAAGATTTTTTACGTAAATTAATATACAAAAATGCTTATATTGATGATTCTGTTATAATTAAATTAGCAAATGTTTAGTCAAGAACAAAAAAGTTATAATAAAATACTAAACTGGCAACACTGTTTACAACTTACATGTAAACAAATTGTTTTTAAATTCCTTGTCTAAAAATTATGCAGCACTGAAAATTCCAATGTATGTTTTAATGCTACTATTATTTTGCACACAGCTGTACAACATTTTTACATTTATCTTTAAGTTAAGAAAGGGTAATTTTTTAAAATAAAATTATCCTCAAAAAATACATAAAAGTTTTTAAAAAAATATTCCAAACCATATTTTTCATCCCCATTTCCAAAATGAAAACAATCCCAATTTGGGTATATATCTACTAATCTGACAACATCGCTACAGAAATTTGATTTCCTTCTCAACGGTCTATAATAATTAATTTAATATATTATGGACCAGTGATTCCAACATATTAATTTTGTTATTAAAAAAAAACTTAATTTAATGAAAATGAAAATTAATTTAAGAAAATGGCTCATGACAGCATTCGCCATCTTTTTATCAAAAATTAAATATTATGTACCCTGATCTCGGAAAATAATTGAATCGAAATATTTAGGGCATTAAACATAGAAATCGAGACATTTTAATATAAATGTATATTAAACATTAATAATTAACATTAAGCTCAACAATAATTTTTTTTTTTTTTTTTGTAGATGAATAAAACTTTAAATTTTTTTTTGTTTTGTTTTAGAATAGTGTGATGAAAATATTAATTTCTTTTTTTTTTTTTAAGCTCCTCCTCTATGTTGTGGAAAACCAAGTTTTAGTCAAGTCTAGTTTTGTGATATTGTTTATTTTTACGTATAATGAAACATAGTGCGCTGGTGGTGTACACAGGAGGTAGTTTAACAACCGGGGTTTTGTCAGCTCTGGTTGTTATGTTGTTTATGGAAATTGATCAAGTTGGTGATATCTTTTATGTAAACGTATGAAAAATAAAATTGCATAAAATTATTTTTGTTGTTGTTTGCTTTTGTTATTGTTGAGGTTTTACTGATGCTACTTTTGTTGGTGTTGTATTCTTTTTCAATCATTTGTTTTAAACTAATCTACAATTATACCGCGAAAACATTTTTCTTAGAATACTCAAAGATCGTGTGCACTTTTTTGTTGTTATAATCCTGAACAATACGATCAGAGTAAGTAAGCAAACGAGGCAGTATGAATAAATACCTAAAAGAAGGCACATAAATACATAAAAATAATACAATCAATAGCAAGATTTTCAGACGATTTTATTTATAATTTACAATTTCAATTCACTGCAGTCATCATATTGTTTTATTTCCATTTTTTTCGTTTTTCGCTTTTTTTACGTTTGGTTTTTGTTACTTTTTGTCGAAACAAAAAAGGTTTAATTTTGAAGGGTTCATTATGATTCATAAAGCCTCATTGAAATTCAAGGTTTTCTTTAATACAATTCCTTTATTTATTATTATTTTTTTTGTTTTTGTTCTTTTTGTTTTGCTTAAAAGTTAAACGTAAATTCATCTTTTGACAGTGACAATGTTTATACTCGCAACAAAAAGAATATGCTCTGTTTGTACCACCATCGTCATCATCGTCGTCATCATCATCATCCGCATCAACATCAAGAGCAGCACCATCACTACCAAACGGGAGGCAGCAGCAACAACAACTGCAGCAGCAAGACGGTAACAGTAACACTGAAACTAAAACCAACACAGCAGCGTTATTATTTTAACATCGTTCAGAAGTCGCGCTATTTGGAGTCCTGTCTTAAGCTTCAAAATATAGTGGAATACATACATACATACAAACGTATTGTACGTTCATATGTGCTTACAACTACAAAAGGCTTGATTTTTTTTTTTTTTTTAATTTTATTTTTTGCATTGTATGTATGTAAAGGATTGTCTTAGGATAAAAGTTATCATCATTTATATCCATTGTTTATGCGTGCCTTTTTAATAGTTCACCAGAGCGCTTTGTGTCTTCTTAACACATGTTGTTCGTAAATATTTTAGCTATATGGATGCTATACAGTTTACGGGATGTAGAATGCAAACAGTCAAATGGACAGACAAACATACAGTAGGATTGACCACAAAAAAAGTTTTATATGAATTATGAAATTATGTATAGAGAATAAAAATTTCAATACATTTTTTGAATTAAAATACATCAATAATTATATCCATAGTTATATATTTAATTAATTAAAATTCAATTTAAACATATATATGTAAGGAAAACTCTATATATGTAAGGAAACTTACTGCGATATATTATAGAGTTTTCACATATTGATATTTTGAGGGATATGAAGGAAATATATATTTCGAGATATGATTACATATTGTGTTGTCATTGGTAGAAGTACTTAGTGGTACAAAAAAAAAACATGTTTACATCATGATTACCACAACTATTCAATGTTTACATAGCAGTTTTCCACTGACTAGAATAATATCGTGTTCATAATAGCAACGTTTATGATTCTGTTTGATCATTTAATGATTATCCACAATCAACATTATTAATATGGGTTTATATATATATATATGATGAAATTGGTTCATATATATGATAAAATATGAATATATTTATGATACAATACGATTGTATTCATTATAAAATCGGTTTATATATATATATATTATATAATGGGATTATTAAATGATAAAATTAGTTTCTATATGTATATGAGAAAATAGAATTATTAAATGATAGAAAAATTTTGAAATGAATGATGAAAAAATTATTAAATGAATCAGAATAATGATTACGTAGAATTATACAAATGTTTAACTGTAATCATATATGGTCACCTGAACCATATTTTTTCTCTACGTGCAGATATTCTTTTTATAACTCATGTTTCTTGTTCATTGCTTTCCAAGTACTTCACTTAAAACTATGTTTATATATTTTTTTTTTAATTTCACATTTTCTATCAAACAACATATACAAAAGCTTAATTATATAAAACCTATGAACAGGCTGTATCATATACAATTATTTTAGTAGTTTTTGATAGAAACTACATGAAAATGATTTGCATTGAAAAGCAAAGATAAAAAATATATGTGTAGTTTTCCATTCAAAAACTAAATGAACTTAAAAACTACAAGTTTTTGTTAAAGTGTAAATGGCATATTATTTTTAAGTTATGATTTGTAAATGATCGTCGGCCCAGCTGATCTTGTTTTGGTGTCGGAGAGCTGTCAAATTTTGTTTATGTTTTATTTTGATGAAAAACAAATAAATGTGAAATATTTATTAATTTTCTTTTTTTTATTATTTTAACATAATTAACAAAAATATATATTAATGACAAATGATGATAACACAAATTTAAATTCCTTTTAACATTTGCACATTTGTATTATTAACTATTTTTACGATTATGCCCACTGTAAATGGACATATAGAGGGACAATATTGAATTTAAAGCGAGGAGTATTTTCAAAATTAAAAAAGACAATTTTTCGTTACGTTTTAATGAATTCCGTGGAGCTTTTAATCAATTGAAGCACATACAAGCCAAAACACAAAATGACCACAATAATCTTTTCTTTGCGCAAATCACAAAAACACATTGCGACATTACTAACTACAGAGATAGAGACAATATAAATAAATACTTAGCTGCAAACAATAAAGATTTCACTGCCAAATCTTTTTAAAACTCCTTATTCACATCCTTCTATCCACCCATACACACGTGATTAGTGTAAAATATAACAACCAGATTCCATCATCATTGTATTTGTCACAAAACTATATAACAACTCCAACAAACTTCATGAAAACTTTATCGATAATGATGTGTTGTTTTTGATTTAACTGGTGATCTCAAAGATACAATGATATTTAATTCCTAAAAAGAAAAAAAAAATACATTATTTTTTAATTATATTTGTAGAAAAGGTATTTATGTAAATAGAATTCAAAATTAGTTGTATGCATATCGTATATCTTTTTCAAGATAATAATAAATGCGATTTTACAGAAAATGCATTCAGTATTAGTTTAATAGAAAAATTAATTACCCTGCAGGAAATTTGTGTCAGTTGCAGTACCATTTGAATACCAGTTGATACCTAACTCGTCAATAATGTTTCGTTTGAGAATTTGTCCTTTTGGACAAACCCTGAGAACTATCTCATGACCTGTTCCAAGGGGTTAATTAGCCACCTTCAACAACTCCATGTAAAAGTCACAGCTTCCTCTCATATATACTACCGGGGCTGGGCTGGGGCTAACCCGGTTGTCTTTACTCTAGAGTATATAGGGTAACCATAAAAATATTAACTCGATATATAACATATATTTCTATTATACATCAATAACTAATAGCTTCCCTTTTTAGTATAATAGAAAGCGATATGTAAGAATTTATTTATCAAGTACAATAGAGTATAATTTTTTAAGGGATCAAAATGGTTTAGGGAACCAACGAATTTTTTTTCATAGAACTAATTAATAAATTTTATTTTATTGAAAGTTATATAGTTTAACTCATTCTACCTCTGCTGAAAACTTATTGTAGAAAAGCGATTTGTCTACAGTTTTTATATATATTTTTAATTAAAAATTAGAAAAAAAAAAACAGTATAAAAAATATAGATCAAAGTATCGATCATCAAAAATATTTGACTATTTAACACTAATCTAAACATGTTTAATTTAACACTGTTAAATGTTTTCTACTTAACTAGCCAATCAAACATACAAACATACAGTCAGTAAGCACCAGTCATGATGCAGTGTTTATTGCTATTGTTTCTCATGTTCCCAAAGCCACATTGTTAAAAGAAAAACCAGTGTTTTGAAAACACAAAAATGTCATTGTTATCCTTAATAAAACCCGTTATGTATACGTGTATGTTCTGAGACTGCATTTGTATTGCTTTAATAACCCAACAGTTCTGATAACTATTCAGGTACTACACTCAACAAAAAATGAGAAGTAATTATGTATATATGTATGAATGGGTATAGAATTACAGAAACAACTAAAACTAACAAAAAAACTAAGTCAGTTAAACTTATTGAAATATTTATACATATTTTTGAATTTAAATTGACTTGTGTTAAATCTATCTTAAAAAAATGTTTGTTTGATATTAATTTCTTTGAAAGTTCTCTCCTTAATTTTGATTTATCAAAACTAACGAAAAATTTCATAAAGAATGGAGCTTGTGCCATTGAAGAACGAATTATTTGGCGATCATATATCATAATTTTTTGTCATTGGAATAAAGACTTTGGTAGGGCGTTTTAATTCCTTTTCAACTTAAAAAAATATCTAGTGAGTAAATGGAGTAATGGGGAGTTAGGTATTTAATTTATTTAATTTGATCTAGGACCAAAGATTTGATTTTCATATTTATTTATTTAATTAATTAATTACTTATTTAATTATTTATTTATTTTTTTTTTTGCAAATATATAATTTAATTTATTTATTTTATATTATATTTTTCCAAAAATCGTATTAAAATTTATTAAAAAAAAACTAATTTGTTTAAGATTTTTGCCAGGTTTTTAATAATAACAGTATATACTAGTATATTAATGAAAAAATTGAATATCGATACAGTTATTGGTTTTGGTTGCCAACCTTAAATAAAACTATAATTCTAAGATTTACCCCATATTTTGTCCTCAAAATTTTTGCATATTTATTGATGAAAAAAAAGAAGTAAACCATTTTCAACAAATTACCCAGAAATATAATTTCAATAAAATTTATCTTCTTATATTCGAACTTCTACAAGTTAAAATTTTTATATGGAAAAAAATCATAAAATATTTACCTTTATATTTTTCCAAATTTTTAAAAAAAATTTTATTCAAATTAAATAAATTTTCATCATGATGGGAATGAAAAGTATCGATCATTGTTCGACCTTTCTAATGTACATATCAAATAGTTTTATTAAATTTATTTAACATATGAATTTAAGAAAGTACAAGTATGAGAGTCGGTTGACCCATAACATATTATATGTATCTTAGGTGATCGATTATTTGACTTTTTACAAAAACCGCTTTTCGACTAGTTTTCAAAAAAACATGTTGCCCTTTTTGAAATTCATAAAAACCGGTTAAACTTTTTTTCTATCACATGACTAGGAATCATACTTTGTAATTATTTTAAAAATTATTCCCAAATTTCGATTCAAATATCAAATATTTAAAAAAATCGGTGGGAAAACCGAGTCTATAACCCTAATGATATTCCACACAATTATCTATGTGCATCAAAGTTTCGAACGATATCTTTAAAGAAAACATACAAATATTAGGTTGATATTAATATTTAAATAAATTTATGTGTTTATGGGTGATTCCCGAATGTTAACCTAAAACACAAAGATAGTGCTTACACTGGAGAATTTTATAAACTATACTGGATCATCATCAGATGTTGCGCCCTTTTATCAAAACTCTAAAAATCCAGAGAGAAAGAGAGTAAATATTAGGTTTTGCGTATCGAAAATAGTATTATATTCAAATGTTATAAGAGTAATTTTCATATTATATTTCGAATAACATATAATGTAAATATTATTTATCGAATTGGTGTAGCAGAGATCACTGAGCTACGACTACTTTTTTAAACATTTAAAAGGTAGTATCGTCTAAAAAGGGGTAGCGAAGCACAACGAGTTTAGCTCGTATTATAAAAAAGGTTTAATTGATATATAGTCAAAAGTAAAACAATCAATTTTAATGGTTTAAAAAATATTATCAAGAGTTTAAAACAAAAATGGATTATAATAATAATAATAATAATAATAATAATAATAATAATAATAATATTATTATTATTATTATTATTTTTATTATTATAATTGTTATTACTATCATAATAATATTATTATATGAAAGACATACATATATTATTTATAATCTACTTAATTAATATGTAATTTAAATATTTAAACATCATTTAAGAACATTCAACAATAATTTCAACCATGAGTACTTAATTGTTATACAAATAAAAGATCTTTAATAAAAAAAAATACCTAAAAAATTAATCTTTAAGTATTTTGAATCGTTACCCCTTTTTTTAAAGTGTATCGTTTTTGTATATATTGCCCTTAATTTGCTGGTAAAAAATACCTTGATTTTTATGAGTGTATGACGATTTTTGTTTGTTCGTTCGTTCGTTCACACACGCTTTGTCGTGAAGAGTGGAATTTTAACACAAACGTACAGGAAATTAAACAATAGTAAAAGATTTAGCAAACAATTACAATGTGTTCTTTTAAAAATGAATTTCTTTTATTTCATAAATATTTTTTCTACTCTTCTTTTCTATTTTATGTTCTTTTGTATTAAAAACAATGATTGTTATTAGTTTTTTTTTCTTAAATATTAAGGGATTTTTGTTTTCATTCATAAACAAGACATAAAATTGCAATATAAATACACATACATGTATATATGAACTAATAATTAAATATATATGTATGTATATATAATGTACATATGTATGTATGTATATAGATGGTTATTGTATATCATGTTATTTGACTACCAATATGTATAGTATGTATATATGTATGTATGTATACATTTAATTATTATATATAGGAAGATTATTATTCGACTTTTTTCAAAAATTAGTTATTAAAATGTAGTGCGTAGAGTAAAAAATTAATAAATAACCGAAGGCTGTAAAATGTATTTTAATAAAATTCGTTATATTAAAAATCTACCCACAAACCAAAATACTAATAACAGGTACTATGAAAACTCAATATCTTGGAGGAAGACCTCGTAAAACTACACAAATACAGGATAATCTGATAGCAAGAGAGTTTAAGAAATGTCCAAAAATTTCTACTGGGGAGGTAGTCAATAATCTAAAATTGGAAATTTGTATACGAACAGTTAGCCGCAGGGCAAATGAGGCTGATCTCGGTTGTTATCGTCCTGTGAAAAAAACTCTTATTTCTAAACTAAAAAGAATCGCTCAGCACGAATTCAATTTGCCAGAGATCATTTAAATTGGACAAGGTAGACATGGAATAATGTTCTATTTTTGGATGAGTCCAAATTTAATTTAAGAGGCAGCGATAGGAGATCATTTATAAGACGACCAAAAGAAAAGAGATTGGACCCAAAATATACTAACAAGACAGTTAAGTTTACTCTTCGGGAGGTAGTCAATAATCTAAAATTGGAAATTAGTACTCGAACAGTTAGCCACAGGGCAAATGAGGCTGATCTCGGTTGTTATCGTCCTGTGAAAAAAACTCTTATTTCTAAAAAGGATCGCTCAGCTCGAATTCAATTTGCCAGACATCACTTAATTTGAACAAGACAGACATATAATACTGTCCTGTTTTCGGATAAGTCCAATTTCAATTTAAGAGGCAGCGATCGGAGAACATTTGTGAGACGACCAAAGGGAAAGAGATTCGACCCAAAATATACTAACAACACAGTTATAGGATACATAACAATTTTAAATGATGTAATGTATTCATACGCTGAGTAAAATATGCCTCTAGTTTGGAGATTCCAACACGATAATGACCCCCAACAGACCTCTAGGGTTGTAACCGAATGGTTACAATCCAATGAAGTACTTAATTTGAAGTGGCCTACCCAATCACCAGATCTCAATCCCATAGAAAATCTATGGGAAATAGTAGATCGCTAAATACGGACTCAAAATTACACCAGAAAGGAAAATTTATCGGCTGCAGTTATAAGATAATGGCAAAAAAATTTCAAAAGAGACTATTGACTTTTTAATTGGTTCAATGCATCGTCCTTGTGAAGCAATACTTAAAAACAAAGGATACTCAACAAAATACTGACTTATTCAAAACTTCAAACCATATATGTTAAGATAAAACCTAAGTTTCCATTGTTTTGTCAGTACCATATTTATGAATAATTTTAATTTTGTTTTGGATTATAAGAATTTAATAATTTATGTTCTTAATTGTTGTTTATTTAAGTAAATAAAAGTATATACAAATTATTTACTCCATTTTTTTTTTTTTTTTTTTAATTTATTTTGAATTTTGTTCCATATATAAGAAATTAGGAAAAGTTTCCATTGTATTGTCAAACACTGTATACACAAATAATTAATTACAAACCTTTTCCAAATATTATTTATTTTTGCAGATTTATGTTGGAATCTAATAAGGGTCGTACCATGTTGGAGTTTCAAGAGCTGATGACAGTTTTTCAACTTCTACATTGGAATGGTTCACTGAAAGCAATGCGAGAACGTCAGTGCTCACGTCAAGAAGTAGTAGCCCACTATTCTAACAGAAGTCTTGATGATGACATGCGCGCGCAAATGGCTTTGGATTGGATTGCTCGGGAACAAGAAAATCCTGGCGCACTTGGGCGAGAACTAGCTCAAGCTGAACGAGAATTAGATACAGCTCGGATTGCGGGACGTGAATTAAGATTTCCAAAAGAAAAAAAAGACATTTTATTATTAGCACATAACCAGTTGGGTGGAAACGTCAATATAAATAATACCGCCTTGAATTGTTAAGCTGAAAATTTACATTATTCTATATTTCATTATTTTATCGGTATTGGATTAACATGTAATTTGTTACGAAAACAACGTAACATTTATAAAAAAATAGGAATAAAAATTATTATTTCGCTAAACTATTTTGAATTTAAATTTGCAAGTGCCTCCATAGTATCAATACCAATTCCATTTTTGCTTTTAAAACAACAAAAATTCACAATTGCTAGTTTGTTTTGATTTTTGTTTACTTCTTACCTACTACATTTAGTGTCGTCAAAAAAGTAACCAATGTAGAATGGAAAGTAAGAAAAGAATAAAATCATGATTTATTTGTTGGGCTTTGTTTGTTTCAGCGTATATATATTTTAGTGTAGAACTTTTAATTCTCAACTAAAATATCTTTATTTTTTATAAAAGAAATTTCCAAAGGTTTCCTAATGAGCTGGCATAAGCAATCGGGGAAATGCTCATAGGAGCTAGCTTCCTCCAAAAAATAAATTGTGAATTTAGTCAAAGTAACGATCGCGATTATTAGCACTATATTAAAATTAGAAATGAAAATGCTTTTAGAATGAGACATTTGCAATTATATGTCATGTTAGGTAAGGTTTTCACAATAAAGAAAAATATTAAATATTTATATAATATTTTTATTTCTTTTTGTAATAAAACGATTAAATGATATATATGTCTTTTGTTGGTGTAATAAAATTTGGAAAATAAAATCATTTTCCTTATGTTTATGTATTTAAATCAAAAATATATTAAAAGTTATTTACATAACCTTTTTACTAGTTATTTTACTAAATATGTGCCCCAATACAATAATGACATCTTTGTCTGATTATTATATGTTTAAGTAATTTAGGAAAACTCATTGTTTGAGACCAATTGACAATTATAGACTAATATCGAAAATATGTTGTGGCGCAATAATCACATCATAAAGTTTCAATATTACTTTAATTAAAAAAAAAAAAAAATAAAAAAAAAGGTAATGAGTTGAGAAACGTTACAATAAACAATAATAAAACAAAAGATTTTAAATGACCAAAAATTATACATTCTAGTACAATTTCAACTATACTACAAACCGCCATTCGGTTATCCGATTAATTTTGGTCGATTAGCTGTTTGAATACTTGTACATTTTCGACTAACGAATAAACCGAAAAATTAGTATCAAATAAATGATTACCGAAATATGGTTTTCTTAACTTGCAGATTACACATTTTTTATTTTAATGATATAACATAGTAACATAAATTTATAAACATATATTTTAAAGGGTCTCTTATATCAAAAACAAATAAGCAAAAATAAATAAAAAAATCTTAAAGAAGTACTTTTCATTAGTTCGAAGGTATTAATAAATGTACGTATTCTTGGTATAAGGAGCAATACAAACAGTAACCAAAGATATTCAAATGCATTGATCCGATATAAAGCACCAAAGTTGTTGCGGTGTCATGCACCCATTTAAGTGCAATCCTCGAATGTAACGCCATCTCATTTAGGAATGTCCGGCATTTATGGACGGTTTGGAAGTCTAAACAACATACGGATCCCGTATACGCATTGCGCTGGTTAATTGCTCCTTCGAGTTTGAAGCAATTATAAGCAGCATCGGGTGAATTCCATCACCCTGATACTCCAGAAAGTAGATCCAATTCATTTTACTGAGACTTAAACTCATGTTTCTAAATTACATAAGTACAAAAAACCATTTTAAGTTTTCAATTTCATAAATTCATTAAAAAAAATATAAAAAAAATTGCATGCAACGACGACGGCTTTATTAAAATAAAGTTCGGCGGCTACTCCCAGTCGACTTTTAGCTATAAAATGTATTAATTTGTGGTGTACCGACCGGCTTATTAAAAATGTGTTAACATCTGTTTGGGCTACCAGACTGAGCGGCGCTGGTATCTGGCGGAAGCCGGGCTATAACTCGCCGGATGGGGTGGAGTTCTTGCTCCGTCGGTAGCCATTAACCGGTACACAAAAAAAATATACCAGCTGAAAAAAAGTATAAAAAAGATTATAAAAAATTTACGTTTTGTATGGGGACCCGAAGTGGGATAATATTAGGATGCTACCCTATCCCATCCTACACTACTTGTTCCAATCACTTACCTTACTTATTTGTTT
>MINK01172407.1:4558-26065 GCA_001735545.1 Phormia regina
TTCTCCTCTCTTTCCTATAAACTCAGAATTGCGACAAGAAAAATTGCTGTGTGTGAACCTGGGCTAATTTTGAATTAATTAAATAAATAAAAAAAATTTTGGGGTTTTGCTAATTTAAAATTTATTTACACGAAACGTTCCAAAAACAAAAATAGTCATATTATATATCATTTTAAAGGAAATTTTATCTTCTTTAAAACAATATATAATAAATTTTACTAAATTAAAATTTTTAGCACACTTTTCTTTAAACAATACGAGCAAATGCAAATTATGTTCATATGTACATATTTCAAAAATTTCCGACTGAATAATTTCTAAATGCTTACAGTTATTAACATAATTTTTTTACGTGATATTAAACATTTAATTTAGAATTGATAAATATAGAAATCACAAAAATATATATAATTTTACTATATATTTTTAGGAGTCGTAGTGCTATTATTGAAAATAAGGGTATTTTCGGAAAATTGTCTCGTTTGCTAATTTTTATAATTGTTTGCAGAACCTTTAAAAACATAATGATCTATATAGTTGAATTCACAAAAGTACCAAAATCAACAAAACAATTTTTTTTACAGACTAAAAAATTTCAATTTCTCATCCAAAATTTATCATTTTTGATCACTGCTGGATGTGGGGTGAACGTTTAGAACTTTTCAAAATTACACTTACACCTTTTTTTGGGGTCTCATCTTTCAGAAAATGCCAAAAAATTAATCTTTTTGAACAAATTTTTTAAAAAAGTTAAATATTTAAAGTTACTTTGTTTTAGGAAAAAATTGAAATTTTTGAGGCCAGTTTTGAAATTTTGACTTTGAAAATCAAATTGAGATAATTAAAAAAAATTAGAAAATTGTAGAGAATTCCAACATATTTTTAAAAACATTTTGGAGATTTTAGTTTAAAAGTTATAGGGCAAAATCGCAAAAAAGTCAAGGCAAAAATGAGAGAATTTATTTTTTTAAGTTAAATATTTTTTAAACCATACGAAATAATTTAGCACAATACGCATGGTTTTTTCCTTGTTTTGCTTAAGAGAACTCAAAAATGTAAATATATTTTATATGGGTTAATATTTGTAAAAGTTATACGCCCCGATAATTTTTCACTATCACGGTGGTCAAATTTAGCCCACTGTAGCAACGCCCTTGCTGCAGTTACAGACTCCATCTATAAATATTCTTAAAGTCTAATTCTTCCTCTATATATGTTCCAAGTTTAATCTAAATAGGTTTAGTGGTTTCAAAATTCCAGACTTTTGGCCCCACAGTTCCACTAAAAAATCGGGCTCTTTCACATTAATTGGAATTGTTCATGTGAAATTTCATTCAAATATATCTAGCAGTTCTAAAGTTACCGAATTATTTAAGAAATAAATCTTTTTGGGACCACTGTGCATTGCTTGAGCGTGATTTTCGTATATATTTCGACATTTTTGTTTTAATATTTTTCGAAATTTTTTCCATTTCATAATTTTGGGTAAAAATTTCTTTTGTTTTGGGTGATTTTGCTCTTGACCCATTAAATGATAATTAATCTGAGATTAATTTATATTTAACTTTATCTTACGCATAGCATACTTTTAGGGTAATTAATATTAACCACACTTTTTTCTTTAATAAGCATATCATCTTTATTTATTAATATAATTTATATCTATATTAAACTACAAATAATAAACTATATTATGGACAATGTAAAAAAAACAGTCCTTTAGTTAATAATGAAAAAATTGCATAAAATAATTAAGAGCAAATAAAATCGCAGTAAAAATTGTACTTAAATAATAAATTTTAAATAATTCTTAGTTGAAAAATATAAAACAAATCAATTTAAATCTTGGTATGAATATTGCACAAATGTAATTTATATTGAAACTAGATAATTAATTAAATAAAATACTGGATTTAAAATCAAAAGAATTAAAATTCTACATACATAGATAAATACGTTAATGAGTTCATTACGTTGATTACGTTTCGCAAAGGAATTAATAAATTGGACACAAACAAAATTTGTTTATAATTCCCTTGAGAAACATAAGCCGTTTACACTTACATATGAATATATATATTTACATACATATATATGTATATAATTTAAAGTTAAAACTAAGTTTCTTAAACTTAAATTAAATTAATATAAATTATAAATTGCAATAAAATTTAAAATTAAATGCACATCATCATCATCATCATCAATATTGTCACAAAATTATATGAAATTCGTCTGAAAATAATTTACATTAAAAATATTTATTATGAAAATAGATAAAATATTGTTATGGGTTTATGGCAAATATCCTAAAGTATCCTCAAGAGAAGCACTTACAGCACGCATCGATTGATAGTTGTTTTGAAAATTCTCTCTCAAAATAATGTCACGCGTTTTACTCTTACCACTGTGCACCGAAGCTGCACGAGCGATATTCTTTTCAATGTATGTCAATTGTTTGAGTAGATCATCGGCGCTACAGGATTTTTGTGACGAGAGGGTATTGGAAGAATTGTTGTGCACTGATGATTGATTCCTCTCATTACGCCGACCAATACTAAACGATTCTCGTTTACGATAAGATTGAGTTTGTTTACGTGCAGCAACCGAGTAAGAACGACAACTATCGCCATTTTTAAGCTTTGTAGAACCAACTGAGCACAGACTTTTTATATCAGTTGTTTGGCTCAGTTTCACATCGGCAAAAATTGCAGCTGCCTCAACACTTTTCTTAACACTTAGTGCCTCATGTGGCTGGATGGGTTTATTGTTACCATTTATATTGAAAAGTTCATAGTCCACTGCAAGTTTGTCAGAAGATTTACGAGTCATAGAGCGTGATCTTCGTTTTGGAGATTTAGTTTTGCTATTACTATCCAGGTTCCTAGAACTGGATCGAGATTCAATGCGTTTGCAATAGCATTTACTGGCACTCATACAACTGTCGGTATCACACCAAGTCGTGTCTGAATGTGCATTGGCCGTTTCTTCATCAGCTGTATTGGGTACTTCTTCCTCTACCATTGAGCAGTAGCACTTGTCGTCCGATTGACAGGAGATTAACGAATGACGATTTATATTGCTGGCGTTATGAGCAGGTTTTAGATTTCGTCGTTCATTTCTGTGCCTCAACTCATGGCTGTCAAGTTGGTCTGTACGAAGACTGCAATAGCAACGATCCGCCGATGTGCAAGTACACGATTCCGAATCGTAACTACATTCTGAACAAGAGACATATCTGGAATTCAAAACAACAATATATAAATACACATCCAAGAGCAATTAAATATGTAAGCAAATAGCATTAGTGATAAAAAGCCAGGCAAAGCGAAATAATTTATATTGCAAAATAAATTTTCCGAAAACAATCGAACCTGTTCCGTACATACCCGCTGCTACTGTTTCGATTTAGTCCTTGAAATCCATTCTCATGACGTATCACAGACACATCTGAACCGCTAGTGGCTGCACGATTTCGTTGATTTTGTTGGTGTTGATGATGATGCTGACGTTGGTGTTGATGCTGATGATGGTGTCCATGTAACTGGCGGTGATTTTTTTGTGAGGAGGATATTGGTGTAGGTGGTCCAATGACCAGGGGAGGTTCGGATTTGCGATGATTTTCCAAGTCTTTATTACGGGGTGGTTTTGGTGGTTTTCCACGACACGAGCGAAACTGACCTAACTGAAAAACCTTCTTCAAACTTTTTGTGCCAAAAATTGGGGTTTTCGGTTTTTTCTAATAAAAAAAAAATTATACAAGAAAAATATTGAAAATATTATAGATTTAGTTAATAATCAATAGCTTGCAACTTACTTGGGAACCACTGGAATATAATTTACGTTTAAGTTTTTTCTTCTTTTGACGACGCATTATATTCTTTGATCTTTGAAATAACTCATCCTTTGTTAGGGTAACTGCTAGTTTAAGGAGAAATTCCTTGTAGATCGGCTTTAGATCATTAAACGACATACCGTCCGCATCAATAATTGCTGAAAGAATGTCATCCAGGGAATGCAGATTCTCGTGCAAACGAAATTCATTGAAGAGTTCGCTGAAACCAAGTGGTGAACTAGAAACATAAATCGAAATAAGGAGCCAAAATTTACTGACTTTCCGTAACCACACCTGTATATTAGTTATGTTTTAGAGTTGGGAAAATATTATGATCAGATTTATGTTTTATAAATTTATTTGATCCATTTTTTTGTTGTTTAATTTTAAAACATTTAATTTGGTTATTTTAATTACGGACTAGGTATCTCTTTTAAAGATTTGGAAAATACTTTTATTAATTTCTTTTTATCCAACGCCAGACGTAGGGAGACTGTTTGTTAACTACATATTAAATATTTAAAACAACTCTACATTTTTAATTTAGTATCTACTTAACAAAAAGTTAACCAAATACCTAAATGAATGAAATCTACTACAATGAGGAAGAAACATTTCAATTACAGATATGGGGATTTTTGTTGTGGGAATGGGAAAAAGTGTATGTTTTTTTTTAGCAGCTTTAGTACTTACCCACCACCACCGCCATTTGAGCCACCAATCTTTCCTGAATTACGGCGTGCTGCTCTGGATTTGTACCGCGTAAGGCCTCCTGTATTCAGGAAGCTACCGGATCTAGGAATTGCAACACGTGTAAATATATCTCCACTCTCACCACTTCGTAGACCAGTATTCGATGAAGCTATTGCTGCTGCCACCACAGCTGGAGCTATACCATTGCCGATTAGTTGCGACGCCTTATAGACACTGTCACCCGATGTTTTTTTCGAATGGCTCATATGTGCACGATGTGAACTTCTAATATTACTCTCCGTTGTATCCAAATACGACATTGAAGGTGAATGACAATTATCTCTAGAATTAGAATTATTACGTACAGATGAATGCAATTTTCTGGATGCTTCTCCCGGTATGGTGGTTGGTATTGGAGGTGCTCGTTTTGTCTTATGAGATTTTCTCTTTCTTTCCTCCGTTGAAGTTTCGGCAGCTTCATTGATAACATTGCTACTGGAACTGAGTGAACTATTCGAAACACGTTTTTTGCGACTCGAACGAGATGCTACTGAAGTACCAATAGTACTACCTGTTGTACTGCGGAATGAACTTTTACGACCACCCGATGCAAGTTGTGACCGTGAATGATAATTTGAACCGGTTACAGCCGAACTGCTGGCAATACTTATGCAACTAACACCATTCTGATTACGTGGTGTACGACGTTTTGTACTTCGATGTGAATTAGAGCTGACATGTGCCATTAGACTCTGATATAAAGTGGCCGCAATGACAATGGCATCTTCAGTGCTTTTGCATATAAAACCATGACATTCTAAAACTTTGGGCATACCAGCTGAACGCATGACCACTGCAAAAATTGGAGCATGTTGATTGTTGGCTAAACGTTTCTGCTCCGAGGCACTAAAATCATAAAAATTTAATAATCGTGAATAATTATGTTTCTTTTTTTTAGATAAATACCTTAAAGGTTGAAATAGTGTGGACTTGTCTATATTTTCGGGAGAAGTAATAAGTGGTAAAAATGCCGCACCTCCATCTTCTGGTGACACTGTAAATTTCACAGCTGACCACACAGCAATATTATGAAATGGTGTTATACTACTGTCATTATTTAAATTATTATTATTGTTGGTTTTAACTCTCAAACCAGTTGCACAAATATCCAAAGTACCAGAATTTTGTTTCTAATATAGTAAATTCGAAAAATTAAAATTTGACTTTAAATTATACCTACTTTTGCTTTAATATACAACTTACTTCATCATTAATTTCTCTTAAATAGAGTTCTCTTAATGGTTCTTGTAAACCTTGCAAACTGGTTACTTTATCTTTGAGTGGCAGAGAACCCAAACAGGTAACCGGAAAACTACTGGTTGCATCTTTAGCTACATCTGTAAATAATTGTTCAATTTGTGCCTGTACACTGTTGCTTATACGTTGAACATCCTTTTTTGCATTGTCGGCTAAAATTTTCGCTGTCTCATTGCTTTCATGCAGGTAACTTGTAATCGAACGTGAACTTTCACCAGCTGTACTGGCCAATTCACTGCGTCCGTACATAATAATGGAACGGGTACGGTGAGAGCCATGTGGATCATCTAAGCGATTGCTGCGGGTGGATCGGCTATAGGTTAAGAAAGATACATATTAGTGTATTTATTTTAAACGATTTTATTTGAATAACTGTAAAATATTGTTTTTAAACAAATCGATTAATTGAGTAAAATAAAAGATTAAAGTGACTTGAGTTATTCCAATAAGTTTTATAGGATAACATAACATTTTCTATATATTATAAAAAATAAAATGTGTTCAATAATATTTTTCAAGATTTCTTTGCGACCCCCTTTATGGACCCCTATACATACGATGCCTATTGTATGACATATTTTTATTAAATATTTTCGAAAAAATTTCAATTAAATTGTGAATCAGAATTTTTAAATTATTTGAAATATTTTGACAATCTTACATAAAAATGTCTAAAATTCAATTATTTTATTATTTAAATTCATTCTATTAAAATATAAATATTTAAATTATAACGTATTTTTATTCGCATTTGATTAAATTATTAATTGATACAATTAAAAAAATAATTGAATACCTATTTATTTCCTATACTCATTTTTATACCCTACACCACCATAGATGGGGAGGGTATTATGCGTTTGTGCTGATGTTTGTAACACCCAAAAATATTGGTCTAAGACCCACCATAATTTATACCAATCGGCTTAGAATCACTTTCTTAGCCGATTTAACGATGTCCGTCCGTTCGTCTGTCCGTCCATGTAAACCTTGTAATCAAACTACAGGTCACAATTTTAAACAAAAATTAATGAAATTTGACACACTGGTTTTTAACAGTTGGGGACGAAGCCTACTGAAATTGGTTATGATCGGTCCATTATTTCACCTAGCTTAAATCTGTATAATCGTATATAAGCTTAAATCTGTATGCCGATTTCCAGAAAGATCGATAGCTCCCATATAAGGCCATCTTTCAGGAATCACCCAAAAGTGAATAAATTCATATAAATGATAGCATNNTCGACGCAATATTCTGTATTCTTATGTTTTATTTTACACTTAATATGAATATCAGTCCACATTTGGCTGATATTCATATTTCGATTGGTAAACATAAATATAAAACTTTTTTGTTTTAACAAACAAAAGCAGGTACAGTGCACTCGGGAAATTGTGAACACTTAAAAACTTGAACGACTCAGAAATGTGAACAAATATTCTGTCACGGACTGTTCTGAAACGTGAACAAAATTTTTGTTTTAATTCAATCAATCAAAATCAAAATTTTTTTGGAAATAAATCTACAACTTCAGATCGGCTGGTTGGATTTTCCTGAAATTTAGAATTAGCTTAGCAAAGGGATGTACAATGTTAAGTTTGGAAGGGGACACAACAAAGCTTTCAGAGGTGGAGCTAAGGGGGCTCTAAGTTAGGTACCCCTGACATAAAAATTTGACATAATGACTTGCCAAATTTTTGTTTCTCGTCCGATTTCAAATATTTGTATATATTGTTAAAGGCCCAAATAAGAACAATAAAAAACAAACATAAGAGATAATTCTCTTATAGTTTTCGAATTATTTGGGTTTGAATTTTTAATCACCATAATATTGCATGTTCTTGGTTCAATTTTGTTCATATATATCCTAGTATTTCAATCCCAAAGCACGAATCGACAAACAGAACGCAGTTTAACTATATTAATTGAAGTCGATATCATTATCGAGTTCAAAACTAAATGATTTTGAATTTTGAAATTGCGACAAAAAGGCATGTTTTTTAGCCGAAAAAATATCAACACTCTTTTTTATCTAAAATAAAATTTTCTTTAGAAACATATAAAAATGTTGCACTTTTCTAAAAATATAATTTAAGCGATAAAGGTATGCACCCTCCCGAATTTGACCAATTTTATATGAAAGTTTTGACTTTAGACTATATTTTTTCAAATACGAATCGACAAGCGTAATGTATTTTAAGAATCTTCAATATGTTTTTAAAAGTTTTAAATAAATATCAACTGATCTTCTGAAAAATGTGCATTTTATAGTCGAAAAGGTGAAAAACCCCATTTTTGGGATTTTCGGTGTTTTATTTTGGGAATTGTGGGATTTCCTTACAAAAATCTTAAAGTTTTTTACACTATCTGATTTTATACAATAACTTCTACATCAGCTGATGGTTTTGATAAGATATCTTTAATAAAACAGATGTTATTATAGATAAAATAATTAGGGTTTCTCAAAAAATACTTTTTTTACAAAAAATTTACTTTAATTGCAAAAATCAGAAAAAGTCTAAACTCGATTATTTTTATCCAAATTATATTGCTTAGCTGACATAGTTCTTCGTTATATAGAAAAAAATGAAATCAATATCTTTTACAAAACCGAAACTATGCCACTTTAAAATTTGTACTATTGTGGATGTGAAAAAGCCATAGCAACATAAGTAATTTGTTTCCGTAGCCAATGTTTGAGCAAAAATATTAAAAAAAAATTAATAAAAAAACGTATTTTATATGAAAAATAAAGAAACAAATTATTTTCGAACCTTATTAAGGTTTCCCATATATTTTATCAAACGAATTGTTGATTGGACTAATTCCAGCAAAGAATTACATAAAACATATTAATGCTCTAGTTTAACTTTTAACATTTTTTCTTATAATGTTTTGAAGGAAAGTATTTCTCGTGTAGACCCTAAGGTAAGAAATGTTTAGAACCTAGACTAAAAATTAAAAACGTATAAACTGATTCGATACTATCTTATCAGTTTTGCTAAGATAATAAATAAAATCCGGTATAAATACACATACATATATGCAATTTGATATCTTTGTAACACTTCTACATCTGTTATACGAGAATTATTAACAAAACATCTTATGACAAAATTGTTAAATACTGAAATGAATAAAAGAACTCAAAGTTTTTTAGTGAAATGAATTAGAAAATATTTTAAGTGGGAGTGGGAACAATACCGACAAAGTAAAATATCAATAGACATACAAAACTATAAATCTTAAATGCCGTTATAATACATACGTAATAAATATTTACTTAATATCATGTGTTCTCTTTTGACACCCTCAATGGGTTAATACGAACAATCTAATTTCCGATTTTGAAATTTTTTAAATATGCACGAGTACATGTGTATTAAAATATAAAAAAAAAGAAGTGAGAGATTGTAAAAATCACGCCAACAAATATACAATAACAATATTAACAATAGTTTTGTATGTTTGTAATAAAAATATTTTAAATCGAAAAGAAAAATAAATTACAATAAATAAACCGGAATCTATGAAACGATCACCTGCTTAAGACACATTTGGTGGGCTCTACAATAAAATAATCTATGGACACAACAACAACAAAAAATACTGCAGAATCACTCTTCTTTCAATAATCAAACGAGTGTAATGACGACAAAACAACAAACAAGACCAAAAGACAATTTCATCTATTGTTTTGTAAATTTATTTATCGTGTACCGCTATGTGACACAAAATCCTCTTCATTTAAGTCTGTATTTAGATAGATAGATACTTGTTTTAAGAAAAACAAAATCAAAGTCTTAACAACTTACAAAAACAACAGCAACAATAAAAGTGAATGATCAACATTCATTTTACGCTTCTGAAGACGACGCATCATTGATGTTTATTACCTTTTTTGGAACGTTTTGTTGTATAAATTCTTGCCCCCTCACTGATAATATTAAGGTCATTTAGAATCTATAAATTTTTACAAAATTAAAAATTATAAAAAAACCACATCAAATATATATTTTTTGTGAATAATCCTAAGACCTATTGTTCAAAATTAAAAAAAAAAAAAATAACAGTATCTTTTGTTTAATTGTTTGAAAATATTTTAAATTCGTTTTTGTTTCAGTTTTCTTCTTTTGCATAAATAATCAAAAATGAAGTGAGAAAGACATAAAATAAGATTATAATTAATAAAATAATGAGAAATGAAAGTGATATTACAATAAGATATAATAAGATTTTTTTTCTTAAGACAATAGAATTTAGTTTCGAGAACTGCTTTATGTATAAGTAATAAGATATAAAAACTAGATACATATTAAAACTGAGGTATTGCAACGAAAGATATAGAAGTACATATTTAATTGCATATTGATCAGATGTTGCATATACCTATAATGGGTATAAGTATGTATTGAACTTAAAATAATTAAAGGCCCTATTACTTAACAGCTGATCGAAACATTTTTACACTTCTAAGTGCAAAAGAACATTTTTAAAGTTTTATTTGTGCGTTTTATGCATTATTTTTGTTGTCAAGTGTTAAAAAACAAAATTTTTAGTTGTTATCGATTATCTAATAAACATTAAAATACAATTTATTTCAACGTATCTGTGAATTATTTTAAATTTGATTTTATAGAGTGATTCCATATCAAAACGGACAAAAAAATAGACATTTTCGGATTTTATATCTCCGATTTCAATGAAAATCGCTACAGATATTTAGTATTGCAAATGTTACTCAAATCACAATTTTTCTGAGTGAAGAATACTCCTGGTCCAAAATTATGACGTATCAAAAATTAAAAAGCGATTGAATCTTTTTTCCAATAGTAATCAGAGTTCATTGCTCATAACTTCTAAAATATTTATTGTACAATTCTTATTTTTATTTTATTTAATGGAAAAACACATTAACTCGTAAAGGACAAATAAAACATTTCTATACTTCGAAAGTTCATAGGTCAAAATTTATTTTATAAAGATTAAAACTTAATATCTCAAAAAACGGTGTTTTTGGTTTAGAAGTTATGAACCAAAATACTAAAAAAAGAAAAAACACATTTATTGTATGTTTTTTTTTCATCTAAATTTATTTATTGGATCTTCACTAAATTAAGTGAACTAACAATAAGTAATTCAAATCTTAACTCTAAATCTTAATTTATATTATGTCCAACCACTGTCACTGTCGAACGAAAAACTATATGTAATCAGAGAGAGAGCTTAGGCGGAGGATTGTTGTTATTATGTTTCGAGCAAGTGGGTTAGGGTGTACTTGAAGCTTCCTCAAATAGGATTCGAGTATGTATGTAAAAAATATTTTTTTTATTATTTTAAAAGTATCGTTTTCGGAGATATAATGGTTTATTTCTTACATTGACCATTGAACTTTCGATTCAAAGTAACTTACTATATATAATTTTTTAGATAATGTCCTTGTTTTTAGTTATTAACATTTTATTTTTGTTTATAACTCCTAAACTAAATAAGGCTCCAACTTGAGATTTCATATCCATATAAAGACCATATATAATCTTTTAAGAATTTTAAAAATACCTGTTTTTAGATATAAAAGTTTTATTTTTTTATCTCTAACTTTGACCTGTGAACTTTCGATGTAAAAAACGTTATCTTTGTCTATAATATGCAGCAACAACTGAAGATCTACCATGTATATTTAAGAAGTTATTAGAAGTTAAATAAATATTCATTTGTAAAGTTTTTAATACTTTTTCTCGTTTTTTAAACCGTCATATTTCTGAATCGAAAAGCAACTTCGGTCTAAAATTTCATGGTTCGAAGAAACTTCCAATGGACAACTCTTGTATTGAATTTAATTGAAATCGGAGATGTCAAATCCGATTGCTGTCCGTTTTGAAGTGGAATCACTCTATATTACAAAAGTTAATAACTCAAGAACAAACTGTAAAAAATAAAGAAATTTATAAATTTTTTTATTTTTTAACTTACGGTCACATTAGGTAAAGGTCTGATATAAATTTGTTTATTTGCTCTAACACAAAATACTTTCAAAGTAATAGTTAGTTTATTATTTGGTCACATTAAGCATATTTATTTTCCCATTTTTATACCGTTTACCACAGGTGTAAAGAGTATATATAAGTTTGTCATTTTATTTGCAATTTCTTCAATATTTACCCCAAAAAGTATATATATTCTGGATCCTTATTGATAGGGGAGTCGATATAAAGATGTTAGTCTGTTAAAATTAGTTTTAAAAAATCCCCAGTTATCGAATATATATGTTTTATACATCAAATTGTAGGAAATATTCCTTAAAAGAACACTAATAAAAATTAAAGAAATCGGTTGACAAGTAACTGATATATCGGCAAAAAAAAAACGAAGATACTCCCAAAAATCGTATTTTTTATCGACATTTCTTGATTACTATAAAAAGCTAGCAACTTAATTTTTGCACGAACATTTCAAAACCTTTTAATTGTTTTTTGCTGAAAAAATTTAAATAAATCCGTAACTTCTGATCATAATTTTTGCAATTTTCAGATTCAAAATCGTTTATTTTTTAACTCGGAAAAAATATCGACTTGAAATTTAAATAGATAATTTGCATGCAACAAATATTTCAAATCGGACGAGAAACAAAATTAAAACCTTGTACGATTTCAGAGGTACCCAATTTTGAACCCTTTTATCTTCGCCTGAACGATCAGAAGTTACAGATTTATTTCCAAGAAAAATTTTGATTAAACACCACTGTGCATTGTATTGACTATAAGTGATGTTGTTAAAAAACCAAATATTATTCCATCTCAATGATGGTGAAGGGTTTTCAATTTCATTGTTTTTCAAACTGACATAAAATATGTATAGTTAAATAGGCAAACAAGTTTTTTAAGTTTATTTCAAAAATATCGGACTAACACATTTTGAGTTACCATTAACGTCTAAAAAAAGTATAATTTTATAATAAATTTTAAAAGAAAACCTCTTCATAAAATTTTAAATTTGGACCATATTTGGTCTACTGGAACCATAACACATCAAACCTACATAGTAGTTATTCAAGCTTCTATATTATTAAATATACCTAAATTTCTATATAATACTGTATAATAATTTAATAAATTTAGACTTGGACTTCAATAACGTTTAAATAAATCCAACTTTTCTTTGAGTGCAATTTTCTCACTCTTACTAACGCAACTGCATTTTTAAAGTTAAGAGACTTTTCAGAGACATCGTAGTCCCAATGATCATAAATAAAGATTTATCTCGATTTGTTTAGTGAAAAGTAAAAATTAATATTAAAGAATATATAAAATTATATTAAAAAATGTTGCTAGAAAATAATATGTATTTGAGTGAACAAAACACTGATCGTAATAAAGTATCCATCAAATAAGGGCTTAATGGTTTGTTTCATAAGTAAAATATTATGTTTTAAAATAAAAATATATAATTTTTGTTATAAATCAATTTCTTAAGAAAAGATTTTTTATAGAAAAAAATATTATAACAAGTGCATTATTTTGGATTACAAGTCAACTAATGAAATAATTTAAAAAAACTAGCTTTTTGTTCCGTGATTTCTCATTTAAAATATTTTGATGATTTTGTTTTTTAATGATCGGAAATAAAAAAATCATCAATTTTGCATTAAATAATATTGATAATAAATTATGATTAAATAATAAATTTATTTGCAGTTTAATACAATGTCTTAAGAGATACTGCATGCACTTATTTCTTGAGCATGTCTAATATAAATTTGTTTGAGTATTTTTTTTTTTAAATGTTTCATTTTTAAATATTTCAGGAAACACAATTATCATTTTTATACGGAAATTAAATTTAATTTTTAAAAACAAATTAACAAAAAATATTATTTAGAAAAATTAAATTTTACTTTCTAAAACAAAAAATTGATATGTATGTCGTGTGTAGTAGAAATATATTTATGTTAATATCAAAAATGGATTTATATTAAAATTTAAAAAGAGGTAATAACTATTTAAAAGACAAATATTATACATTTGAGGAATTTTCAAAATATTGGTTTTAAATTGAACCATATTTATATTGTTCCATAAAATAACTTAAAGAACCAAAAAAGTCATTCTTTAAAACTTCCAAAATTCAGTTAAGCAAAGACGTTATCTGTTAGTTAATAAAATTAAACTTTAAATTCTGAATAAAAAAGTTCTATTGTCTTAAAACGTTCCATATTTAATATAAATGGAGTTAAAAATGGCGATTAATTTTCGAAATATTAGGTTGAAAAAAATAATTTTTAGAATTTTGAGATTTGAGTATGATAATGTTCATCAGTCCGTCTATGCATTAAGTTTAAATGGATTTAAAATGGGGCTTAATTCAAGAAAGGGTGATATCATGAAGATCACCCTCTATTATTTTTATTTATTACTTTGAGCCTATTTACATTGGGGATTAACGCAGGGGCTGTTTATGATATTTTGTTTTAAAGTTGCTTCAAAATCGCTCTACATTTACACACATAAATTTCTAAGAAAAATTAGAAACAAATTTATAAAAATTTCATGAAATTTTAAGCTTTGCAACGACGTGCAACTTATCATACCCCACTTGCTTCTGTATACCTCTTGCCTACAAACGTAAAAGTTGCAGCGTTTTTTTTTCAGGCAAAATCCCCAATGTAAATGACCTCTTAGTTAAAAATAAATTTTTAAAATTCTAAATTATTTTTTGGCAGATCGGCAATATCCTTTATGGGTTAACGGGACAAAGGTGGTACATAATTCAATTTTAATGTTTAGATTTAGTACTTATATTAGTCAGGACGTAAAAACTTAATATATTTTTCGAATTTAAGATTATTTTTAAAGAATTCTAATGTCTGTCTTTCCGTCAATCTGTTTATTAACTTTGGAAAATTTGCTCATTCAAAATCGTTTATTTTTGTACTCAATAAAGATATCGACACCAAATTTTCTTTATTCAATAGATAAATTTGTTTTTTTTTATGAATTACAGCAAATATGATAAAAATCGGTTGATAATATTGGAATATATATATGAAAAACACCTCACCAACATCTTCTAAAGTTGAGATTGTTAAAATTTCATATGAATATATCAAGTCCTAACCGCTAAAATGTCGTAAGTTCAAAAAACAAAACTTTACAGAAGAAGCATTTTTGTAATTGTTTACATGTATGTATTATATGTATGAAAAATGTCACTTACGATAAAATTGTTTTCGCTATAAATCTGAAATGGCACTTTATATGGCGATGAAATTTTGACAGATGCTGTTAATTATTCTAAATTATAGATTTTAATCAAAATACGAATTTGGAAGATACTGTCGGTTACGATATTTTGGCGGCCATGTAAATATATTTTCTAAAATATTTATCAAGACCTTAAAGCTGATATAAAAATTTTTAAAATAGAGTAACGAAATAAAAATCGCTAGAGGTATAACATTAGTACCCTATTTTGAACTTTTATAGCTCCGCTTTTGAAACTTATAAGTTATACTGCTCCTAAATTTAAAATGTTACTGTCTTCTACTATGTTTATGTTAAATTTCATATAAATCCAACTGGCCCATTAGAAGTTACAAATTTATTTCGATTTGGCCCCATTTTTTAAGTGTTTGATAAAGAAAAAATGTACTCGAGTTTTTCGAAAAAAAAATATATTTCTCAAGTCGGGCTTTATATTTGTACGATTTTCTTTTATAATATAAAGTGCACAATATGTGCTGTTTTTTAGAAAAATTTCAGAACAAACATTCGGTATAATTTTAAAGTAACATTCCATGAAAATTAAAAATTAGTTTTTTTTAACAATTTTCCAAAAAATTAACAAAAATATTAAGACAAAATTAAATTTACAAATTCTTGTTGAATTTCCACTTTTGATACAAAATATCCCAATGTGCTTTATGATTACCCAGCAAACAAATTTTACTGATAAAGCTTCCGAAAATGCAATAGAGTGAGTTATAGATGATGTTCGAAATACACTTTCCATTACAACAGTGCTCCGGGGAAGCAAAAAATTTGCATTCAATTGATTCTAGGCGGCTCATCTCGAACAAAAATCATGCATTATAAATGCGCTTTAGTAATGCTTATATTATAATTCTGTCAATTGCCGAACAGACTTTTAAAATAAAAGTCACATTTATAATGCATAATTTTTGTTCGAGATGAGGCGCCTAGAAGCAATAGAATGTAATTCTTTTCATTCTCCGGAGCACTATAGTAAGGAAGAGAGTCCATAACTTAGCGTATTGCATTATTGAAACTTTATTTGTTTAAAAAAATTTATATAACGCTTATGTAATGCTATAGCTATTGCTTCCAAGTAAGCAGCATTTTTTGCCGGGTAATAATATAACAAAAAATGTTGTATAAAATCTTAAAAATAAATTAATATTTAAAATAAATGCAAACATACCTGGTGTCATCGAACATTAAATCGATTTTTAATTTATAAACCGAATTGCGACTAACACTGGAAGAAGATTCCTGATGATCACTCTCCAAGAGACGGGTGCCAGATGAATTACTACCATTAGTTTTACGTGTACGAACTGAATTCATTTTTGGTATTGCAACAATTTGATTATCCGATTTGCATGTAACCATTCTTAAAATTTGAATTTAATTTTGTAACGTTTTTATTATATTTTTTCTTTTTCTTCTGTTTGTTGTTTGCTTTTTTTACACTATTTTATGTAACTTTGTTTTTGCGAATCGTTATCGTTAAAAATATTTCAATTTATGGTGAAGACACGAAGTTTTCTAATAAACATTTTGTTGTTAAATTTTTTAATTAATAATCTTTTCTTTTTGTTGTTTTTTTTTTACTTAAAGAGCAAAAATCTTTGTTGCGAATTCTTGTGTATTTTTTTTAGTTGGTAGTAAAGTATTAACTTTTTTTGTTTGTTTGTGTTTGTTTTTTTATTTATTTACAAGTTGTTAAATTCACATGCCAACAAGTAATTTGTTGTTAAACTTTATTATTTGTTTGTTGGGCCACTGTAAAAAAAAGTAATAGTAAAGAAAAAAACAAATTATTTATTTTTACATAAAATCAGTTGTATTTAACAAGTACTACTCAATGGTTGTAAGTATCGATTGTATGTGGCAAGAGTAAAATGTTTTTGATTTATGTAAAATGATTGACTATAGACAACAACAAATATAATTATATTATGGTATATATATTATTTTACAAATTTTCTTTTATTTTTAGCAAATTAATTTTGTGTTTTTCTTTAACTAATTGTTTTAAACTTTGGATTCAGTTTTCTTCTTTTTCAACATTTTGCACATGTTTGTTAAATTTACAATATATTTTAAAACATTTTTAGTTCATAAATTACTTTCACTCTAAAATAACTTTGGTTTTATATCTTTTTTTTTTGTATTTAATAGTTTTTCGCAATAATTAGTTAAACTAAAAAACTGCATCCATCACTCATGAGAAAACGTCTCAAATTGCACAAGTTTGTTTGTTTTTGTAATAATAAACTTAATACATATATATTTTTAAACATTTTTGATGTTTGTTTCAAAAACCAGTCACATATTGTTTATTTGCAACATCTTACTTATATACAGCAAACATGCCTCAGATTATCTGAAGTGGCCAAAATAAATCTTTCATAATGATTAGTTTTAAATTGATGGGATTCTCATGTACAATTTTTTCTTTTCAAGTTTACTTTAAATAAAATTGTATATTTTATTGCCACAATTTATATTAATTTTTTTAACTTGTAAACATTTTAAAATCACTGTTTTTGAAATAGTTTCGAAATAATATGAATTAATTGTAATAATTTGAATTTAACGGTAATTTGTTTATTTTTTTTTTTTTTTATCAATTGAATTTTTCTCTTATTTTGCTTTTCGAAGCGCATAAAACATTAAGCCGTTTTTAAAATACACGCGTTGTTTTCTTAACCACGGCGCACGCACAAATGTCGATGAGTTGAACGCTAAACCAAAATGAATGAACTTCAAAACTAAACTCCAAACACACTTACTACTAAATAGAAACTATATTGAAATTCAAATCCAACTGACTAAATTTGGTCGACCAACATAAGATGTGCGCTTCGTTTACACTAACTAAGAAACCGTCAAAAAAACATAAAAAAAAACAAATGAAAACAAACAATGAAAAAAGAAAAAAACTAAAGCCATCTGTTTTGTAAATTACCAACACGCAACAAAGTTGTTAATAACTTTGCTAAATGAAGAATTTCTAAGAGTTTTTGTAAATGTATAAGTGAGTGAGTGAGCGAACAAGCGATCAATGAAAAAAACGCCAATCTCGAATTTAGTTGCAGCTCTCAATCAAGACAACTTTTCATCACCATACATCACATCACTTCACAACATTTTCGTCAACATCATTTACACTATGTATGTAAACTCGTTCAGTCAAATAGATAGTCAGTCAGACTGTCTGCCAGTTAATCACATTTTGTATATACAATAACAATATCATTGAACCATGACAATAGAGTTTAGCTTTTGTTGTTTAGTTTTTAGTTGTTTTTAAGATCAAGCAACTATATTCATCATCATACGTTGTGTTCACACTAAAAAAGTTTTATTATTTTTTTTTTTAAAGAATAAATTAATTTTATTACTTTAGCTGCATATACTATATACCAATTACATTACTTAGATGTATGTCATTGATATCCAAATAATAATCGAATTTAAATTAGAAAATTTGTAAAAATTAAAAAAAAATAAAAAAATATTTGTAAATTTCAAATATATTTACGAAATTCTAAAACTTATTTTTTACTAATAATAAATAGAATAATAAAAATTGAGTCATTTTTAACCCCTTTTACCCCAAGCCTCTATACAATGTAAATATTTTGTTGCTATCTTATAACACCACAGCTATTACAGAAAAAATCCTGAGAGTTTACAAAAATAATTTTATTATCAATCTACATAATTAAGATAAACATGGGTACTACCCTCACCATAAACCCGATACAAAGAAAATACTAATTATCAGATAACTTAAACTTAAAATTTTACAGGAATATCTTTCTCATCAACCACCAAACATAAAATGAAAACGGAACGTATTGGAAATGTTATCCCCTATACAGGCGCGGATCCAACTAAAGCTTTTGGGGGAGGAAAATATAATGATTTTCTCAACTATTTCCTTAAAATATATGTTTTTGTATATATTTTCCATTAGGCATTTTCATTTTGGAGAGGGAAATTTCATTTTTACCCTCTCCGTGGATCCGCGCCTGCCCCTATAGAAAGAAAACATTAAATGTTGTATATCTTAGAAACTATTACAACAAAAGTTTTAATAACTTTCTTAAATTCCTTATTTTCCATTCTTAAATTTTTAAATTTCCATAAGTTAAAATGGAAATTCGAAGCGGAAATGGTACCCTCGATATATAGCAAATATTCTTAGTGGCATATCTAAAGAACTTAGGGTTAGAACGCCTAAATTTTATGGGAACAGTTTTCTTATCATTATGTATACTTGAAACAAAATAGCATAGTAAGGGCTGGAGAGAGGGGGTACCTCCTTACAACAGCTACCCTACCCGGGCCTCTACAATGTAAATAAGAACTGTCCACGAACAAATCCGAGCAAAAGATCAGTAATTCTGTTAACTGGCTTACAATTGTCATTATGCTCACTAACAGTGCGATACATTTCATAATAAATAGTAGTAGTTTTTCTACAAAGAAATCATGGTAACTTACTGCAAACCTGGTAGTGGAAGAAAAATGGCATCTTCAGGCTGTGTGTAAGAAAATCCTTTATCTCTGGATAAAAAGTGTCATAAAAAATAATTACTTTGAATCTTTATGAAAAATTTTGAAGGGAATCTATCCTGTAGACATATAAAGTATGAAAAAAATCTTTTTTAAAACGCAAGCAAAAATTTGGAGAAACAAAAGAACGTACGTGAACTAGGGAATGGTAAGCGATGCCAAAAGTCGATTTTACGATCAACTTTTTTCAATTCGATTTTCAAA
Source organism: Phormia regina (assembly GCA_001735545.1). Classification (NCBI taxonomy): domain Eukaryota; kingdom Metazoa; phylum Arthropoda; class Insecta; order Diptera; family Calliphoridae; genus Phormia; species Phormia regina. The sequence continues at coordinate 24,435 of MINK01172407.1, forward strand.
ATCGATTAATCGGTAACCAAAATCGATTTTGAAATCGATTTTTTATTCATAAAGTCAAATAAAATGTATGTATAACAAAAACAAATAATAAACAGGTAGGTCACAATTTAAATTAATGTGTGTTATAAATTCAAAATAATTAATTTTCTCGTGTTCAGATTTTTAGAATAGAGTCGATTAAAAAATTAGTCAAAATAACGTTAATATGCTAGATAAAGTTAAATGTTTTTTGGGCAACTCAAACATTTTTCCAACGTCAAAGAGTAATTTACCGATTTTTTAAATTTTAACATTTTTTAGTCCTTTGTTGTTCATCATTGAACTTATTAAATTAATTAATATAACTTTATTTTACCACAAAAAAATATAATTATTTTTAAAGCTGAATAATCGATTTCAGTATAAAATCGTTGATATAAAATCGATTACAAATAACCGATCTTTTCCTTCTGAAAATCGATTTTCGACTGAATTCGAAATCGATTTACCATTCTCTAACGTGAACGTACTTCAGGCGAATTTCTTTCATAATTATGATTAGTGTCTAATAGACGACGAAACATTCGTACAAGCTGATGTTCTCTAATTTCCTGACTATAAAATTTATGTCGCAAATGCTAGAGAGATTATGGCAAAAAAGTGTCGTGTTTCAAAGATATCAAAATTCCAAAGAAAGTTATTGATTTTAGAAAACAAACGCATATGCTGGAAAAAATCTTTCTTAAAAAATGGTTTCCTTTATACAGAAATATACGTGAATGAGTGCTTTTGGAAAAGACTTCTTCAGTTCCTAAGAAAATACATTATATCCGCTGTTTTCTGGCCTGTTCCTGCTTCTTCTCCCTACAGCAACAACAAAATAGAACAAAGAAATTGTAAGTGTTTGTACCGAAAGAGGCAAATCCATTAAATTGTCCATAACTCCATAAAATTGAAAGATATTATTCTTTATTGAAAAATTATTTAAAGTAAAAATAAGTAACCCATACGAGCGAAAAAGTGACAGAAACCCTTAAATAGATTAATTTTGTGAAATATATGATATTTCCTTAAAAACCAACAGGAAATAAATTATTCATTTCTTTTTAGAACATGAACATAACAGTCATTAACAAAAATATCACTTTAAGAAAATTCACCCTTTTGTTTAGTTTTTATAAACAGATTTGCAAGCAAATTACTTACTAATTATCCACATATCTTGAGGAGAGAATATTTTGTTGGTATAATATTCATACAAATCTGGACATATGAGACAAAATAGAGTCGGAGAGGACCAAAGGTAACGGTACCAGCAGACATAGAATATGATTTTTATTGTATATCAAAAGAACTATTACGGTGAGAGCCCTCAAAATTTGTGTAAAGGGAATATTAGTTGTGGTATGTATTCTTTATACAACAAAACCGCTGAGTTTCACAGCACAGTCCTAAAGACATCAAAATAGGCAATACCATACAAAGTACTATTACTGCACATCTCCAGAATTTAGATAACAAAGGTTTAAACATTTTGTGGAGAATTTTAAAATTCTTATTAGCGGATGAATTAAATAAAAATGTGTTTGATAGGGCCAAGAGAAGGGCAGCCCCTTTACAATGCATATATGAATCTAAGAAAATTATTCGAA